>JASSUY010029109.1:0-51347 GCA_032466535.1 Forpus xanthops
TCGGAGCGGCCAATCGCTTCTTCCGCCCCTCCCTCGGTGCGCGGCAGCGCCGAGCGCCGGCACGGCCCGTTCACACCGCCCGGGGCTGTCCCCGTCCCTGGACGTGCCATGGGCAGTATCGCACACACCCCCCTCGCACTGCCGAGGGCGTCCCGGGATCCCGGTGAGCCCCCCAAGCGTTGCCCACCCCGCGCACTGAGCAACCCAGCGCCCGCAGATCCCCCCGTGAGGAGCGGGGGTCCGGAGCGGGATGGTTTGGGCTGATCCAGAGCCGATTCCTCCACCCAGTGCTGATTCACCAGTCCCAGTGAGTAAGCAGAGCTCCCCATTAGCACCTCATTCCCTGCTTCACCTGCGCTGCCCCTGCTCACAAACACCTTCGTATCCGCTCCCTCCAGGTGCCCATCTTGTGCCCAACATGCCCATGATGCTCATGCCACTGTCACTGTCCCTCCCTAGCAAAGAACTCGGAGCTGGGCTTGGGAGACCTGTGGGGTGTACAAGGGAACGTGTGGCAGCAGAGAAAGTGACTCCTGGCACCCCCAGACAACTTCTCCCACCTCAGACCTGCAGTGGAGCCCTCTGGGGACTGCGGGCTGTGACAGAAACGTGATTCAGTTTCACACGCACCCACTTATCACTTGGGAAAGCAAAAACTGGACCATTAGACGTGCATTAGCAGCTGGGCTCAAGAGCCTCCCCATCTGGGGCACAGCACAGGACAGCTGGGAGGCAGCGGTCCCCTCTTGCATCCCCTGTGCCCACCCCTGCTGCCACTGAACAGCATGGGCTGGAGAGGCTTTCCTGAGAGCTAGCACCGAGCCCGGCCTCAGTTTCCCCATCTTTGCCATGCGGACAGTTATGGGCAACAGTTACTGTCCATAAAACGCTTTGAAAATGAAAAGGCTCCCACCATTATTATTAATAACAGCCTCCAGGCTTTATCACTGAAACTGCTGCTGGAGATGGAAGTTTCTTATATCCACAAATGGTTGAGCTTGATTTAGGGAGACACAGGTTAGAGGAGTAAAATCATTATAAATAAAAGTGGTTCATTTGCTGCTGCCCTACTGCAGACAGGAGCAATCACCAGTGCACCATTGCCATCCCACCTGAGCAGTGACAGACACCAAGTGCTTTGGGGCCCTGCAGCTTCAGCCCCTGGGAGAGCCCCAGAATGGACACAGAAACAGGGTTGGGAAAGAAAAGGAAATCAAGAGCATAAAATGATCTGTGAGACTCCAATTCACTCCCATGGGTGCAGAGGGCGCCTCTGCCACGTACAGCACCGAGAATCATACAGAGCTGCAGGATAGAGATCTATGTATATATTTATAGGTATGTATATATTTATAGTGCACTGCATTTAAAACAGCCGGGCCTGCTTCTTCAGCTCATTCCTCTTCCACAGAGCCAGGCGGTCGAACTCGGCGATGGTCATGCCGAAGATCTGGTAGAACTCCTCTTGGGAGAGGTGCCGCTGGGGAGAGATGAGATGCTGGGCCAGGAATGGGGACCATAGCCACCACCCGGGGGTCTGATGGCATCCCCTGCCCTGTTGTGCACAATGGGGTGCTACAACCCCCAGCAGTGCTCAGTTGGGAGAAGTGAGTACCCAGCTCCTGCCTGCTAAATGCACTCATGCTGTGGGCATGGGGAACAGCTCTGCCTGGCCGGTGGAGCAGCAGGACCACTGTGACAAGTGCTGGCACATGCGCTCTCCTAGGGAGCCATGGAGATGCTCCTCACACATCCATGAGCTCCCCACAGCCCCCCACTGCCTGCTGGGGCTAAGGGGACACCCCACGGGCTGGGATCCCTCTGCGCCCCGAGGAGATTATCCCCAATGGAAAAGGTTCTTCTCACCTCTAACCGAGTCCTGTCCACATCTTTGGGCAGCTGGTTCCTCCCCCTTGTCTTCACCAAGAGCAGCTCGTAGGGGTAGATCTGTACAGGGACAGGAAGACCATGGGACATATTGGGGCATACCTGGGAATGAGGCTGTGGAAGCCACCAGGAAAAGGCTTCCTCCTGCCATGCTCAGCAGGGTTTGGGTGGCACAGCTGCCTCCAGGGCTTGGACATGACAAAGCAAAGGGGGGACTTGCTCTCATGGTGACCCTGATCCACACTGAATCACTGTGGTGGCTCTAGAATTGCACGATCACTGTGAAACCAGGAATGACCCAGGGATGAGCATGAGCGGGGGAACCACCAGCACTACCACCCTTCTCTGTTCCCTACCAAGGAGACATTTCTGCTAGCCAAGTGCTTGGGACCCTGGTAGGAGGAGAAGAACTGTGGTCTGAGCCCCTCTGTTCCAGGATGGGGCTGTCAGATGGGGAATGGAGCGGGATGAAGGCAGGGCATGGGGAGCAGAGGGCAAAGCTTGCTCCTAAAGGGCTTGAGGACACACAGACACATCTCTGGGACTCTGGTACTTGCACCTCCAGCGGGCAGCTGCTCCTTGGAGCAGCAGCATCTTACCTTGTACTCTGTGGGGAGACAGAAAACACAAGAGACATGAGCCCCTCTGCTGCCAGGCATTCGGCTCTGTGCCTACAGGGTCCCCTGGCCCACAGCCTTACCTCGCATCCCCCAGTTGACGGCATTCGTGCTGTCGTAGTGGAAAAGCTCAGCACTGGGAGGCTGCGGGAAGGATGCAGGGAGGGAAGAGTAAGAGCGGTCCCCTCTAGATGCTCAGCACAACACCTCCCATGTCCCCAGGAGGAAAGGCACTCACCCACCCCAAAGCAGCACCCTCCCCACCCCTGGCAGTGGGGAAACTGAGGCACGAGAAGGTGAAGTGACAAGCCCAGGTCACACTGAGGCAGGACCAACCCCAGCAGTCAGTGCTCCAGGGTACAAAGCAAAGCTCTTGTACTGGGAAGTAACACCAGCAACCCTCTGAACATGCCCTGCAGGAGGCACATGGCAGGCCTCTGTCCTTCCTGCCTGGACAGCACACTGATTCCCAGTAAGGGGCAGTTTGGACTGGCACAGACCAGCAGTGACAGTAGGGGAGCAGAGAAGCGGGCAGCAGGACACCCAGGAGAGCACACCAGGGTGTTTGAGGAGCCTTCATAATGATGAAGGGTGCAGAGACGTGTAGCAGCAGCAGGATGCAGCAGGAGGCACTTACCCGGTGCAGCCCATTCCTCCTGTAGGCAGGGAGGGAGGCCGACTTAGAAATGAGTGGATCTGCAAAGAAGCCACCAAGGTACATAAGGGAAAATGCAGGCTCGAGTCCTGCACCCTGGGAGAGCACTCTCTGGGCCACCCTACCCCTGTGCTCCCATGTCGCTGCCCAGCTCCACATTCACCCAGCTACGTCTCCTTCCAGCTCCAACTCATTTCCAGCCTGGGTTCTTCCTGCACGGACATTCCTCTCCCCAGAACCCCTTTCCCAAGGCAGCCCTCCTGCCTCCCCCTTCAGTGCAACACAATCTCTTTCAGTTTCTCTGTCACCAGCTCTGCACTGGTTCAGCTCCACCCTGGCCTTTCAAGGCCTCCTTCTTCTCTTCCGATTCCTCCTTCCCTGGTTCCAGCATCTCCTCCAGCCCAGTCTCTGGACCCCACCACCCATGGGGACCAGCAGTGAAGGGCTGCAGGCTCACACTCACCACTGTCAGCCAGGTAGTGCATCCGGGGAGCTGCAAGGAGAGCAGAACCAGGCGTCAGGGAGGACCCCACAACATGCAGAGCTGCCTGGATGCCGGCCCCATGGGTCCTGCTTGGGGCTCCCTGAGCATCTCTGGCAACCCCAGCTCCATGATGTACCATGAGGAAGGAGAGCATGGAGCAAGCTGTGCTGTCAGGCTCCCCAGCACCCTCCCTGGAGCTTGAGAGTTGGGCACCCTGGGTGCTGTGCAGTGAGAGCAGTGCAAGCAAGGATGGAAGCCCTGAAGCCAGTCATAATAAGGATTGAGCCCAAACCAGGTCACAGCAAGCCCAGCATGGCTGTGCTGTGAGATTCCCAAGGGACCACCATGAGGCACTTCACCATGCTGCTGGACAGACTGCTAACACCCATAGGACAGAGCCCCATCCCGGCCAGGGCACAGGGAATGGATGGAGCCTTACAGAGAGGAAAAGAGCCTCCCAGGTCTAACTCTGGTACTCAGCACATCTCCCACCACCCCTTTGCCACCCCCTGCTCTTCCCTCCCACAGGGGCTCTGCTTGGCAGGATGGACAGACAGACAGACAGGGTCCTTACAGCCGTTGAGGGAGCCCTCATAGCCAACTGTGTGCAGGGCTTCTCTGCTGCTGGCTGAGCTGCGAGGGGGTGTCCAGGGGTCTGCATAGGAGTTGGACCGAGCCTTCATCTCCTCCCTCAGGATCAGCCGGCCAATGCCGCTTTGTATCTGGGCAGGGGGGAAAGGCTGCTTTGAACCTCTCCTTCAGACCCCATGTTGGGGATGGCCAAGGGAAGCAGGGATGGTGGTGGCCCCTTCCTGGGTGCTGGAGCTGGGCTGGGTCTCCTCCCCAAAGCCCACTGTCATGGGGGCAGCTTGCTGCTGGCTCCCCCCTGCCAGGGCATCGCTCACCTTGTGCATGCCCCGGTCGTACCCGTCCTCCTCGCCTCCAGATGAGAACCTCCGGGCCCGGGGGGCTGCAAGGAGACACATGAATGGGTCAGATGGGGATGAAGGTGGAGGCAGGTTGGGAGCAGGCACTTCCCAGCTGCATGGGGAAAATCGAGTCCCAAGCACCAGGATTTTGGGGTCACTTTGGCACCTATCATGGCCCAAGCCCACCTTCAGGTCCAGACCCAATCTGGGGGTGGCTCCTCCCAAGAGAATGGCTGGGTTATGGGGCAGGAATGGGTTTCCCTTTCCCCCAGGTCAATGAGGGGCTGTTACCTTTGGGGGAGCTTTGGAAGGACCAGTACTCTGACTCGGAGTGGTAGTACGGGTCCGGGGAGTAGGCAGGGCTGTACTTGGATGACTGTGCGATGTCTTCGCTGGTTTTGCTTTTTGTGGCTGCAGGGGGGGTGTCTGCAATAGGAGCAGGCAGAGCTACAATGAGGATCCCGAGTCCCGGTGGCAGGACTTGCAAAGAGCCATTCTGGGATGAAGGCAAATCCTCTTCCCTCCCTTTCCCCAGTGACCACCAAGCAGCACATAACAGAGCTGGGAGTAATCCATGCTCAACGTGCTGACACCTCGGGGAGACAAGGGTGCAGGCAGACAGTGGGGATGGTGACAAGCAGAGGGGCTGCTGCTGATGTGGCTGGGAAGAGACCTCATAGCTCACAGCACCACAGCAAGCTCTGGTTCCTGCATAGTGCCCACCCCAGCCCCAGTACCACCAGTGCCGCCAGCCTCCCCATGACTGTCCCATCGCCCACAGGGCTATAACCACAGAGGCAGGAGGGGATGGGGGAAGACTCAGTGCAGCAAGGAAAGGGCTCTCAGTGGGTTACTGCCAGGGAAGGCAGCAGGGGCTGTGCGGTGGAAGGAGCACCAAGGCCAGGCAGTGTGGCAGCGCTACCCCACCACCTCAAGAGGGCACAGGGGACCCTGCCAAAGGCAGCTACTTACAGCAGCGGGTGCAGCCAGCAGCAGGGCAGAGAGTTGGGCAGGAGGGAAAGAGAGCCCAAGGAGAGAAGAGGAGACAGAAGTTACTGCCTGGGGGGAGCCGCTGTCCCTCTACACACCAAAGCAAGCAGGAACAGAGCAAGCCAGCCCTGCTGAGGCACCAACCACCCCATGCCTCAACACCCCCAGGCCCTTTTCACCCTGGAGCATCTATCCAGGATAAGCTGTGATTTTTCTCCAGTGCTCCATATCAAACTGTAAATTACCTTCATCCTCTTCCTGAGGCTGCTCTGGCTCCTGGCATCAGCAAGCAATGCTCTTGGGGGTAAGGCACCCTCTTCCACCCCCTCCACAGCTCTCCCTGACCCCAGTCCCACTGGCAGCCCTTGCCTCCATCTCTCCCAACAAAGATGCAGTCCAAAGCTGACTTTTTCTCCCACTGAGCCCTGCAATTGCTGCCTGGAGGGGAAGCAGGAGCACCAGCTCACCTGATCAGCACCCCAGCATTCTCACACCTTGATGTTTGCTCTCATGTCCCACTCTGCCCCTAAATGCCACTCAGCCAGACCAAGCCCTGTGCTGGTGGCCTGCCCGTGCCCTGAGGCCAGTGCAGAGCATGCAGACCATACGTACCGTGCCGCTTATAGATGGGGGGTTTCCGGTAGATGTTGCTCTCGCCGGCAGCTGGTAGAGGAAAGAAAGAAAGGGAAGAAAGAAGGAAAGAAGGGAGGAAGGAAACGTCAGTGTGGGAACACTGAGCGCTGACGGGACACAGGTCCTGCAGGAGATGCTACCCACGCCACGTTGCATCACACAACCACCTCTGGCTCCGCGCATCCCACGGGAGCCCAGCACCGGCCCAGTGCCCGGCAGGCTGCAGGATGGGCAGCAGGAGCGAGGTGCCGGGGCTGCCCTCAGACACGGTGTGCACGAGGACATGCAGTGAACACCCCGGCATCAGCATGCACCACCAGCTCCGGAGCTGGGCAGCCAGGAGCCACCGGCTGCTGCTGCAGCTCCTCAGGGTGCCACAACCGCCTGCGAGCTGCCTGGGCCAAAACCACATCAGCCAAAGCCTCTTTCCACAGCACAGAGAGAAAAGAGCGAGCCGCGAGGGAAGCGAACTGGAGCCTGGAGCCTACGGCCCCTGCGCAGGGGACAGGCAGCGGAGCAGGGACGGGGCCATCCATAAACCACCGACCCGCAGCGGGACCGAACCCTGCCAGAGGTGGGGTGGGAGCGGGGGACCACGGTGGGGACCCTCTGGGCATCCTCATGGCGCTGCCCCAGGGCATCAGCTCTACATCATGGAGGAGGACAAGGGCAGCAGGAGATGCTCCAGCTGAGCAGGGTGCTGCAGGGCTCTGGCCCCCCTGCGCATGCTGAAGGATGGGTGGGCAGCTGCCTGCTTCCCTCCCTGCTTTCCCTTTCTGCCCCTCCGTCCCCATCCCCGTGGGCTCTGTGGGGGTGGGTGGTGGCCCTTACCTGGTGTCCCCCTGCAATCCCTGCAGAAGGGGAGCAGGCATCTGGCAAGCCCAGAAGACCCTGGGGGGAGGGAGCGGCGGGCCCTATGGGGAGTATAAAATAGTCATCTGTAGCAGATGGGTGCGGAAAGGCCTCCAGAGACACGCTTCGGCTCGTGATCTGGGGGGGAGGTAGGGGAAGGGGCAGGCTCTCCGCAAGGGACTCATCTCCGTATAGGGAGCGGAGGAAGATAAAGGGAAAGGGATAAGAGGGACATTGAAGGGATCAAGCAGACTCCAGGTGGCTCTGGGACATCCGAGTGGTGATGGGGAGGGAGGAAGGTTCAAGCTGCAGGTCCTGTTTATGGATGGCCTCTACCAGGGGTAGATCCTGCTGCCAGCTGGCTCTAGGCAGGCGGTGGAGCTACGCATGCGACACAGCAGGGACGGCACATGCTAGCATGCCACAAACACGGCACTTCCCTGGGGCCAGGGCACCCCAGAGCCTACCTGGGATGTGGAAATGCTTGGGCGCTTGGTATGAGGTTGGAGTGGAGGACCTCACATCTAACTGGCTATAGTAGGGGGAGCTGCGCCCGCTCTCGGTGCCTACGCGGTGCAGAGCAGAAGCAGCCATAAGTGACCGAGAGAGAGAATAAGAGGCAGAAGAAAACGGGTGTTAATTGCAGAGGTGTTAGAAGAGCAGGGGGTGACCCATGTGGTGACGGGGACGTGTGCCAGGCTGTGGTCCAGGACGGGTGTGATGCAGCAGGGGAGATTTCCCGAATCTCCGGAGGCAGCAGGATGCAGAGGAAACCCCGTGTGCGGGTGCTGTGCAGGGCTGCCCCGCTGCTGGCAGAGGAAAGCTGAGCGTGCTGCAGAGGCAGTGATGGGCCCTTGGCCGTGCAGCGCAGGGAATGCAGGACCTTTGGACTTACTGACCTCGGGCTTTCCGAGTTGTTCTTCCCTGGCTCCAAAGGGCAGGAGGCATGGTGCAGACACACTGCTTCCCCCCAACATGCTTCAGGGCATGCACGCACATGTGTACATGTGTATGTATGTGTGCAAGGACTCCCCTTTACAGCACTGACTGGCCATAAGCGCTCTCATGCACACCTCTCCCAGAGACACCAAGCCATTCAAGGGATCTTCGCTGGACCTGGGGCTTACCACCCTGCCATCCTCCATGGGCTCCAGCTCAGACCTGAGCCAGGACAAAGCCCCTCTGGCCTCTTCCCATGGCTCCCATGAGTCAGGAGGGCAGCAGATGTACACAGCAGAGCTGGTCACTGCCCCACAGTTCCTGTTGCTGTCAGCCTCCCACAGACCTCCCAGGCCTCCTGCCTGCTTGCCAGAGGAGAGACTACCAAGGTCCCCTGGGATAAGCAGGGGTCAGTTTGGTGATTCCAACTCCATCAGGGGGTCTGAGCTCAGCTTATCCTTGGGGTTGCAGCTGAAATCCTCACCTGAGCGGTAGAAATGGTGCGGGGACCTCGGGATGGTGGGGGACATGCCCTGTCGGCTGTAGGTGGGGGAGTCGATGTAGCCAGGGCTGGAGGCTCGCCTCTGCCGCGTGTCAAAGCTCTCATAGATGTCCTAAGGACCGAGAAATGCATGGAGAGAACAGGATTAGAGCTGGTGGGATGAGGGATGAGGCAGGTCCTCTGCCAGGGAGGCCTTGCACACTGCTCTCCCGGGGGGCCAAGGACAGGACCCTCCTGGGCCCAGTCCCTCCCATCTCCACCTGGGCAGGGGGATGTTCAGCAGAGCCCAGTGGTCCCTGGGCACAGGGACACCCTGTAGTGGCAGACAGTGACAGACCCCAAAGTGCCTGCTGGGGCATTACCTGTGAGTACGGGGAGAGGGTCCCCAAGGACTGGAGGCAGCAGGAGGCAAAGAGAGGCGGGGAGAGAAAGAGAGAGACAGCACATGGTTAAAGGGAGCAGTGACAGACTGAGGTCCCACGTTACAGCCTCACTGCAGGTAGTGAGGCCAGCTGGTGCCACAACCGGAGCTGAACTGTGGCAGGACACAGGTACGGAGCCCCTGGCCAGGATGGAGCTGGTGAGAGGTTGTAAACTCCCTGATCAGCAGCCTGCATCCCTGCTCAGAGGCCTTGGTGGAGTGGCTGTAAGGGGAAAGGGTGGTTGTTGGCTCCACGGCGCTCCACACAGGCCATGGCCATACTGCCAGAACCACCACTGGTGGAAACCAGACTTGTGACAAGCCTTGGGATGGAGACACAAGAGATGCTGCTGTGGGCCATTGCAAAGGCCTCTACCAGGACTCCTCAGGTCCCTATCTCTGAGCTGCTCAGAACCTCTTCTTCCACAGGCTTGCTGAAATCACCCATCAACCCCAGTCTGCCTGGGGGAGTGGGGCAGAGCAGCCCCATGCCATGTGCTGCTTGAGCATCATCTCATCACACGCTTACAGAACACATTGACCAAGCCCCTTTCCCCTGGCTGTGGGACCAGCATCCAACAGGGGCAGCCCTGCATGTTCCACGGACACTGTGCTGGGGCTGAGTGGCCAGGCTCTGGGCAGAGCCTGCTGTTCATCTGCCCCTCCATCCCAGAGAGATGCACATATCCTGTGTGCCCTCCTCCTCTCCTTCTGCAGGCTGCCATGGTGAGCTCCCTGACACTTCACTCCTGAGGGTGACATAGCTTCCTGCACAGCACTGCCAGTCCCTGCACACTGGGTCTGCAGCACTGCCATCAGCTGATAAGGTCACTGGTTTCTTCCTTACTCTATGTCAGCAATGTAAAGATTATCCTTCTGGCCCCCTTGTCAGTGATGGGAAGCCTCTGGGAGAGGTCTTATCCCCTCTCCTGTCTCCCTGCAGTATTCCCACTGGAGTGAGTGAACCCACATGCAGCTCTCTCCATATCCCCAAATTGGGGCCCAGCTCCCTGCAGAGCTGGTGCATCGAGACTCAGTACCTCCCCATAGCTATATCTCTCCAGTGTCTCATCCGACGTGTATCTGTGATAGGGCTCATACGAAATGAGGTCAGGACGCTGCACTTCATAGATGGCTTTAATCTTGGGAAGAGCTGCCAGGTCTTTGTAATTAAGGATCTCATTATCCACTTTAGCCTAGGGAGAGACAGAGACAGAAAGGAAGAGGAGGAGACAAGAAAGGGGGAGGCTGGAGAGCACAGTGTGGAACCAGCACAGAGCAGACAGAGCCCACCAACACCCCAGCAGCAGCAACAGGTAGGAGGAGATGCCTGAGAGGCAGCGAGTGGGAAGGGGCAAAGGAACTGGGAGTGGGGATTGTGCTCCTCTGAGCACTCCTGGCCTGTGCCAGTGGCCCTGGCAGCATGGAATGCTGCTAGAGAGGGGACACGGCTTGTCCATGCAGGCCCCACACACTGGGCTGTTCCTGGGGGACACCTCACTGCACAGCAGCACTGGGAACTGCTGCTCTCTTCCCTGTGTCCAGAGCATCCGTCCTGCCCCATGCAGATGGGCAGAGCTGTACTTACACAGATGACACGGTTTGGAGAGCCGATGCTGGAACCAGGGGGTGAGATAGAGGTTTCTGATGTCCTTCTGTGCTGTGGAGGCAGAAAAGCAGAGAACAGATGAGAGCACAAGGAGGGACCTCTGCACAGGCACAGTGCTGGGGGGTGCAGCAAGCACATTGCTTGTGCTGGGCAGCAGTGACATGGCTTGTACCAGTATCAGGAAGCCACCTTGGGCTTGGACAGTGCCACAACAGTTCACCTCCAGCAGGGATTCAGGGGCAACCTCCCCCACGTGGTGCCACCTCTGGGAGATGCCCATCATCCTGGTGCCTACCTTTAGCTTCTTCTCAGCTCTGGCCGCCTGCTTGCAGATGGGATGCCACACTTCAGAGCCTGCAAGGCCGCAAAGAGAAAGCATTTCATCAGCTCCATGAACAGCTGAGCTCTGCTGCCAGGGATCGTCCTGCTGCCCCTGCCATGGGGGAGACCTGTCCTGTCCTGCCACCTCCAGCACTAACCTGCAGCCTGTGGTCCCCTGTCCCCAGTAGCAGCTGCACTGCCACTACAGGCTGCCCTCCTGTAACTAGTGTAACTACAGGCACATGCCTGTTGGGAAGAAGAAATGCAACAGCTCCCAAGCACTGAGATGTAGTGGCCAGCACTATTAAACTGTGACAGCAAACCCAGGGGTGCTTTTGGCACAGCCCAGTGCTCAGCCAGACAGCTCCTGCAGGTTAAAAGTGAGCCTGCAGCACCCAGTTCTCTCACAGCTGGAACCAGCAAAGCCACCAAGCCTTGGGATGTACGCTCAGCACACGCATCCTGCTGCCGTGATGGGGCTGTGCTGGGACCCCCATTTGGGTGCTCTCAGTGCACAATTCCCCCCTTGCCACCTATGGGATCATTAGTGACTCAGGGTGACAGCAAGCATGGGCTACTGAGCAAAACCAAACCCTCCCTTCTGCACTGGAAATACCCCCTAAGGCAGCTCTGGGAATGAGCTCCTACTGAAACCAAACTGAAACCATTCAGCTGTACCCAGCAAAAGCCTGACCCCTCCAGTGCTGCTCCCAGTGTAACCTGGGCAGGTTGGGACAGTGGGGAAGGGGTCCTGGGCCACCCTTCCTTGGGCACCCATCTCCATGGGCACCCAAAGCCTGAATTCCCCGGCAAACAGCACACACAGCCCCTCGGCCACGCAGGGCAGGGGCGTCCCTCCTCACTGCAGCAGATCCCTACCTGTGAGGTACATCTCCTCTCCTTCTGTGAACATCTGGTGGCAGCGGACACATCTGGCACAGGTGGGGTGATAGTGCTTCCCTCCTGCCTGCAAGGGCGAGCACAGAACAGGGGCTCCTGATCAAGGCAGGACATGGTGACCTGCTCACATCCCTGAGGGCAGGTGGCCCTGGCATCACTGCAGCAGACAATGACAAGGTAAATGGGGCAACACTGCCCAGGGTGGCCTCAGGGACTACCAGAACGTATGCAGAAAACTAGAGACTGCTTCATCACTAATTTGACCTCATGGACTACAAGTCAAACTGGAAACCTTCTACTGTCCTCGAGCCATCCAACACACAGGAAAGCACAGCCAGAAGTCCCAAACTCCCAAGGAAGACAACCCTACAAACCTCACCCTTAATAAACTGTCCTTGCATTCTGGAAACAACAGAGACCCACTGCAGAAACACTCAGGCATGCTCCTTCCCTACTACAGCTTTGAAGAGAAGCAGCAGATTTGGCCCAGGATGTCACAGCAGGGAAGCAGCAAAGGGAGAAGGGCCCCAGTGATGAACCTCACAAAGCTTTCAGACCCTCCCTGGATGCCATTGCCAGCTCCTCTCCATCAAGAAACTTTTCTCCTTCTATGAAGCCATGCACAAACTTCAATGCTAAGAACATGCTATTCCCCAGCTGAGCTGGAGCCGGGCTGCTCCCTTTGCTCTTTGACAGGGATAATAGCTTTAATTGGTAGCTTGTTTCCACTCAAAGTGTGTGCCTGCACTTCAATTACAGGCTAGTTTTCTGGACTGGGAGGCAGGAGCTGGCTCAAGGCAGGAGGAATCTGGGCTGCGCTGTCAGAGCTCAACCCCAAAGGCTATTTTACTCCCATTATAATCCAAAAGAAGAGGAACGATGATTTAAGGCAGCAGAGGGAAGATGAGGCTCTTGCTGACAAAGAGGGTTATGATAGAGGGGGCTGGAGCCAGTCTGAAACATGAGGATCAACAGGGAAATTTGCTGTGAGGATAACTGGGAACCTGCCAGTTGATTGCCCATAAAATCAGCCTGGAATTCAATGTCCCTGGGGTGTAGATAGCAGCCAACGGCTTTTTCCCCTTCAGTTTATGCCAAAATAGAGCAGAAGGGTTTAGGGCAGACAAGGGAGATAAGTGGGAGAGTTCTGACCCATTGCAGTGCAACCCAGTCTGGGGAAGGGGCAGCCCCGTGCCCAGGTTATCTCCCTGTGCCAGCTACAGCAACACAACTACTCCTGGGCTGGCTTGATTGAGCCCACAACCCAAACACCCTCAATTTACACCCAAGAGCTTGATAACATGGCAGAAGAGTCACCAGTGAGAGGGCTGCAGAGACAGACCCACTGTGAACACACAGGAGCAGAGGTCATCCACCATCCTGCTCTGCCCCAGGCTCCCTGAGGATATGCAGTTCCTCCTGCTGTGCCCCATGCCCTGTGTGCAGAGCCCTGCCTGGAGCTGCCCATGGCAGCACAAGCCAGCACCCTGTACATCAGGTACCCAGCAGCAGCACCCATAGCAGGCACCCTGAGCTGCATCAACAGGAGACGGCTGCAAATACAGGGAAAACGGTGAAAAATAACCCAGCTCCTACACGCTTCAAGCCAGTGTGCCTGCAGTTCCCTCTGTGTCTATTTCCAGCTGGCTACAGGCAGCTAGTGCAGGGGATGTGGGGCTTTGATGTGCTGCCCTCCTTGGTCCCTCTCTGAATCTGGGCTGGGTTTGGTGCTCTTGGACCCTCTTAGTATTATCAAAAGCTTGGTGTGCTGACAGTAAGGGGAAACCCAAACCCATGCATACACATCTTTTCCTACCTAGACTATATGGGCTGCTGTCACAGGTCAGACTATGCCAATAGGGGATACTTTGCAGATAGGGATGTGGATGCAGAGGGACAGTGGCTGCTCCCCCAGTGGTATTTATCAGCCTGCTTCCAACTTCCATTCCAATGCAGACCTCCAAAACCCACTCAGCATCTCAAAAACACACCATCCCTTCTCGAGGAGCAACTCTCCAAACCATGAGTAAACTTTGTTTCCTTCACAGTGGTTAATATTACAGCTCATAAAAGGCTGCAAGGGAAAAGACCTGCTTGTTATCACTTGGGGTCCCTTCAAGACTTATTAATCATCTGAGCCTGGCTGTACAGCTTGGAGCCATTGGAAAAGCCTGGAGGCTGCTGGGATAGCATGGGAAGGCTCCTTGCAGCCTAAAATTATTTTAAGGCACCCTTTCCATTTCATGCCCTGCCACAGAAGATAATTAAAGCCTCTGGTTTTACACATCACTCAATACTGCAAGCAGGCATATACCACGGAGCGTGGGGAGGTGACGGATGCTCACCCACCACTGCTCTCTGGTACCCAAACCCCATGCTCCTCTTGGTCCCATGATGACACATGCAAGGAGGGAACACCTTGTCTCTGTCCATGGGTACCCTGGCACCAAAGCACCTTACTTCTGGACCACAGAGTCCCATTGCACAGGAAGGGCTGCCATGCGCGCAAGGTGCAAATGCGAGAGGACTGTTTCCTGGAGCATCTTGGCTCCCATAGGAATCTCAGTGGGATTTGGTCAGCTTATTCCAGCCAGGAAGGGCAGATAGATGCTGGGAGCAGATCTGGGGCTGGAGGGCACAGAGGAAGGTGGACAGACTACTGGCAGGGGATGAGCCAGGTGAAACAGAGGTATGGGAGAGGAGGGAGGTCTGTCCCCTTTTTACCACCCCAGGGCAGCTACCCCACACTTGTTGCTCTGTCTCAGACACACAGCTGCAGGAACATTCTATGCTTGTCCTGACTCCACTGTGGATGCACCGAGCAAGGGAAACCTGAGAGCAGTGCAAAAAGTGGCTCAGAGGCAGCAGCGCCCAATGGTGCTGGCCAGGCTGGTTCCAGGTCCCCTCTGGCTCCTCTCACCCACTAATCATCTCATATCATGTACATCAGCCTGCTTGCCCTGCTGGGGTGGCTGGGGATGTTCTGACCTAGCAGAGGGTTATCAGGGAGCAGCAGCAGGGATTCCATGTTACAGGAGCCTCTGGCTTCACCCTGCTCCACTTGGAGGTTTGCTGATCAAGTGATCCCATGATGGGCAGCTGCTGCAGTGCTGAGCTCACACTCACAACAGCCAGTGCTGGGCCTGCTGCTGGAGCCTGGAGTCAGTAGAAAGCCTTCAACAGCGGCTGCTCTCTGAAGAGGGGAAAGGTGCTGGAGGGCTCCTGGTGCTTGGCTCCTGCTTCAGATGACAGTCTCCAGCCAGGCTAGCTGCTCCCAGGCCAGCAGGACCAGCAGGGTGACCACCTCTTGGTAGGCAGTTCCACAGCCACCTGCACCCACGCCTTGCTGTGGGATCCCTGCATCTCAATGGCAGCTCCTGCTGCCTCCAGTGTGATGAGCAAAACCCCTCCTGATCCAGCACAGGGAAGGGGACCCCTGCTCTGGGTGCTGCCTTGCAAGAGATGTGCCATGGGGATGCTGCCCATGGGCAGGGTGCTGCAGCCCCTTCGCATGGGCTCCGCAGCAGCAGCTGAGCTGGATGCGTTTCCAAGGCAACAGGCAGGCTGCCTGCACAGGATGCCTTCGGAAGGCTGGGACCAGTGTGGTGGGACACTCCAGAGCTGGGCATTGGTAGCAGCTGGTAAAGGCTTGCATGCCCACATCTTGGGCTCCAGACATGTCCCAGCTCACGCAGGCCACCACATGCTCTGTCTGCTTAGCTCCAGCACCCAAACCACCTTTCCAAAGGCCTGCAGGATGGTGGTGCTCCTTCCCTCACTGCTACCCTCCAGAGAAGGTGGTCACACTGTACCACAGGAAAAGCCCTGAGGGATTAAGGTTATTACAAGGGTGCAGGATGATGAAGCTCACACAGCTCACCAAAGCATGCACCTTTGATATGATGTACATGGTAGCTATTACAGACTGGGATATGGTGGCTGGAGCCCAGGACTCACCTCCAGGACCCTGCCGCTGATGTACCGGTCGCAGGTCTCGCACTTGATGCCGAACTGAGCATGGTAGTCGGACTCACAGTACGGGATGCCATCCCTTTGGGAGAGGGAGGAGAAGGGGATGAGGGCAGGTAAGCAGGGCTGGGCACCCCTTTGCTGCAGCCCCAACCCCTGGGGCACAGCCTGGCAATGGCCAGCACAGCCAAGCCTGCTGCCAAGATGGTGGCACTCACTTGCTGATGTACTCGCCGGTGAGGATGATCCCACATGTTTGGCACTTGAAGCAGCTGACGTGCCACTGCTTCTCCAGGGCCAGGAGGGACTGCCCTTGTTTGATCTCCTCCTTGCAGCCTGCGCAGTCTGGGGGGACAGAAGAGGGGTGAGAGGGACCACCGCAGCTCCCTGTGCAGCTCAGCAGCACAGCAGGAACACCCACATATGCTGACCCACACCAAGGCACCCCAGCTGCTTAAACCTAGCATACCCCTTGTACCAGGAGGACATCCTTCTCTAGGGATGCTGCTGTTATAAACATCCTGCTCCTGACACCACTCCAGGGACAGCCTCTTTGGGGATCATATCTTAATGGGGAATCATTTCTTCATGGGAATATGCCACCTCTACTTGCTCCCAGCAAAGGAGCCAGGAGGAAAGCCTCCTGCTGAAGCTGGGACTTCCATGGCACCAGTGGCACCCAGCCATCCCACCCGAGTACCCACTAGGCAAGACCATGTGCTGGTAGGGCCATGCTGCCCTGGCAGGTCCCAGGGGGTTCCCATCCAGGCAGGAGCAATGGGAAGCAACTGACAGTGTGTGCGGCAGAGGAAGGGCTGTGCTCTCCGGCAGCCGCGTCCGGCCCCGCTGCAGTATTGACGAGACTCCCTTCCTTCCCCTCTTCCCCTGGCTCCTGCCAAGGCTGGGAGCAGGAAGCACATGGACCCCTGACCTTGACTCCTCCTTGTCCTCTTCTTCCCTGGGCAGCAGGTTTGCCTGGATGGGGTTTCTCCTTAACCCCCTCCCTGCCACCTCCCTCTCCACCATCCCAGGCAGCTCTGCACCAACTCCCTGCCTGCTGAACAAAACTAAGGAAGGAGGAATTCTGCTGGTCAAGTCAGCTGAGACAGGATCTGCTCTGTCCCACACAGGTCCTATGGCTTTTGAGCTGCTCACAGGGAGAGGATGAGCATCTTCTAGGGATGTCCTGCCTGCAGAGTGCACCAGCACTGGCTCCAACAGGCACACCTTCCCTGCCAGGGTCACCTGGGCAGCAAGGGGCACATGCAGGCAGCAGGGTACATTTGGCTGCTGCCTACTAATAAAGCACTATGCCCTCAGTAACCCTCCCCTGCAGCAGGGAGGAGCACTGGGCTGTTGGGAAGGGGACGGGAAGAGAGAGGAAGAGGCAGAGCACATCGCTGCCCTTCCCCTGCCTGCTGCCCTGGCCCTGCGATGGGAGATAGCAGGGTGCTGCATCTGGGCCACAGCCTGCCTCTGGGTAGCTCAAGGTGCTGATGGAGGAAGCATTGTCCTTCATCTGGTGCTCCTTCAAACCCTGCCACGTCCTCTAACTCCATCGAGGCCACAGTGAGAGCTGGGGGAGCCAGCCTGGGGGGGCTCCCAGAGACCCATCAGCACCAACTCATAACTCAACCCAAACAGCCCCACCAGTGCCACCACAGTGAATGGATGGCAGCAGCTCCATGGCACAGTGATGCTCTACCAGCCCCCAAGCACAGCACCTATGGATGATCTGCAGTGGCCTGGGGCAGAGAGCCACCAGTACGGAAACACTGGGGGGACAAAGCAGGGCGTGAAGAAAAGGTATCCCAAGGAACAACCCAGGCCAAAAGCAAAGCCAAATCTATCTAAAAGAGCCTGCCTGCTGCTTGGATGCATCAGTGCAAGGAGATGAGTGCAAGGAGCCTTTCAGTGCTTGTAGAAGCAGAGAATAACCGCAGCACTGGAACAGCATGTGAGCAGTGCTGGGGCTGGCACTCGGACACAGACCGTGGTGCAGCTGGACACAAACATCTGGGCACTGCCCCAGAGCAAGCCCAGCTCCAGCACCTCCCCACTGCCTCAGACAGCTCCTGCTGCGGTGGTGGCCCTGGTCCAGGTCACAGACAGGCCAAGGGAGTTTCCAAAGCCAGCGGTGACCAAGGTGGAGCTGCAGGACCCTGCTCCTCCTCCGAACCCCTGTGAATGCCTGCGGCTCTGTGCAGTGCTGCACGCTGGCCCCAGAGCACAGCCCAGCACCACCCAGGGGCACGCAGTCCCTTCCTCCAACCATCACATAACACAAGAGCATTCAACTTACGGCTGGGCCCGTGGATCTTGATGGGTTTGGTGCTGATGAGGGAGTGGGAGCAGTTCTGGCACACGCAGTCCTTCCCGCTGAACGTGACCTTGTCTCCAATGGGGAACGGCTTCCTGTGGCCAAGCAGAGGTGGGGAGGTGTGAGCTGCTGCTCTGCTCCATGCGGTGCTTGGGGCTGCCCCTGAGCTCCTTCCCCAGAGCTAGCAAGACCCATGGTGCTGAGGAGCAAGGGCTACCAAGGGAGGCAGTGAGCATGCACGTGCGCTGGGACAGGAGCACCATGGCAGCCTTCCAGAGTGCAATGGGAAGGGTCACAGCTGCTTCATTTCCACCAAGAAAACACAGAGGAGGTCCCTGCTGAGATGCTGAGCAGGGAATGAGGGCAGTGAACAGCCCTGTCCTTGGGCACAGTGCTTCCGCAAGGGGCCATGCATCCTGATGATGGCAGAACTCACCTGCATGTGCTGCAGACGAAGCACTTGGGGTGGTAGGTCCTGCCCAGGGCAGAGATGACCTCTCCAGTGATGAAGTCCCCGCAGCTGTCACAGCGGGTCCCATAGAGCTGCTGGTAGTCGTGCGTGCAGATGTACTCCTGGTTCTTGAAGAAGAAGCCAGACTGGGCCAGGTCGCAGCCGCACACTGCAGGGAGGACATGCACCGTCAAGGGGGCGGTGGGTACCACTGAGCCCACCCCTTGCTGCCCCTCCAGCAGCATCCCCACTGCATCCCTGAAGACGCAGCTTCCTCCACGGTATCTCAGGAGGTTTCCCTTCCCACCGGACACGCTGGGGCCTTCGCTCAGCACCACAAGATGTCAGTGTTGGGCTGCAGTGGGGTGCAGGATGGTGCTGCCCGGCCAGGGCTGGGAGCTCCCATAGGGAAACCCTGCAGCTCCCACTCACCATCCACAAACGGCCCATGGCATCCCCTCCTGGACCCATGGCACCCGGGTGTGTTCAGCCCCTCTGTTAGACAATGACAGTGTCAGGAACCCCAGTACAGAACTGCCAATGAATGGGACGTGCCCTAGGGACAGGCGGGGAAAGGCCTTCTCCACACCCTGGGGCATGGCCTCCTCCATGATGAGCCATCTCCGCTCCCTGACCTGGACGTGAAGCTGGGAACAGGTCCTGGGAGCAACTGGTGTTGATGCTCCCACTGCTTGTTTTTCCTTAGGTGACCAGCTCAACCTCACTTCCTTCCCTGCTGTGCGAACCATGGGTGGTGCACAGCCCATCAGGGTAATCCAAGTTGACGTGGCAAGCCCTGGCCCTTAGCGTCATTTCCCTCCTACGCCTTCACCATTTACAGAGAGACCTCAAGAGCATGAGGCCCTGGAGGGCACTTCAGGAGTGGCACTGGGTCCTGGGGTCTTTGCATGATGTCCATCACCCATCCTGCAAGGTGACAAGGTAGAAGGAGAAACTGCAGAGCAACTGAGCACCCGCTGGCACAGCCCATCTTGGTCTCTGCTTTACCCCTCATCCCCACATACCCCTTGGTCCTGTCCTTGCACACCTCACCCATGGGCCAGCTTGCACAGCAGCCACCCTCCCCAGGTAGAGCTGGACCCACTGCTGCAGGAACCATGGGGCAGAGACGCAGCTCCTCTCCCACGGAGCATCCTCTCACACTGAGCATCCTCTCACACTGCTCCCTAAAGCAGTCTGCATGCATTTACTTGTCACTGACAAGGGACAGGCCACCAGCTCTGGAACCACGCCAGCGAGCAGAAGCAAGAAGAAATGAGGCAGGTCTGGGCCCTGTTTGCTGTGGGACCCATAACACTTCCCCAGGGCCTGCACCAGCCAGGCCATGCTCCCAGGGACATGTCAGGAACAAGCCATGGGGCTGGTGAGCAAGCTGGCAGCAGCCAGAGGTGGCAGCAGGGTAAGAGCCATGAGGGAAGGTGAGACAGGAAGATTTCCTCTCATTATTTATTCTCTTTCACTTGGAAATCGGGCAGTGAGTGCTGCCAAGCTCTCCCTGCTGGCTCCTGGACCCTTTGAAGCCAGCGGCTGTCTGAGCTCTTTGTCTGGATATGCAGCTCCTGCTTCATCCCTCCTGTCCAAGCTGGGAAGGGGCAGAGGACTCAGCAAAGCCCCTGCACAGATGGGGCAGCCCCGAGGGTAACCTGGGACCCACACTCCCCCTTGAGACCTGTGGGGAGAGCCCAGGAAAGAGTCCCCTCCAGCCAAAACCCTGTTCCCTGGGGAGGAGTAGCAAAGCATGATCAAGGGGATGGGGATTTATGTCCTGCTCTGCAAAGTGCTGGGAGCTTGGAAGCCCAGAGCCCTGGTAATGGGATGCTTTACAACCTACAGAAGCAGAGAGTGGCCTGGTTGAGAGCTGCTGCTTTAATAAACATGCTAAGGAGATCTTCAGCATCAGGGTCGTTGGGTTTTACAGCTCTGCAGCTCCTATGCACAGGGAGGATTCAAGCAGTCTATCTGCCAGCCCTGGGGGCTGTGGTGTCCCTGCTGCAGCAATCCGCATCCCACAGCACCTTGGTCACATCCTATGTGTGGGTGGCAGTGATCCATCACCCACCCCCAGCCCCGTCAGGAGCCACTTGGGGCATCTCCCACACCTCTCTGCCCCTCAGCCAGGCTGGAATCACCTCCTTCTCCTCCTGACGTGGGGCAGAAGGCTGAAGGACATGGGGATCCCCAGATCCCAGATGGGCTGTGGGAACGTCCAGGACCGGCACAGTGTGGGCTGTTCACTTCAGGTAGCTCAAGGGTAGTGATGGTGCCCAAGTCTTGGTCACCCCTGTTCACAGGGGCTGTGCCATCACACAGGGACACTGCCTGCACCCTGCAACCCCATGCCATTACCTCCTCTCCTGCACCACACCATGGCCACCCCTGGGTGTGTGACCACGTCCCAGTGGACCAGGTTTGTCTGCCCCCAGCCTTTTGCTTCCCAGGCTGCACCCAGAGCTGTGGGGGAAGCAGCTCTTGGGGCAGTACCCTCCTACCTTGGCAGGTGAAGCAGCGGATGTGGAAGTGGTTGCTCTGGACTCGCACCACCTCACCCTTGCAGGTGTCCCCGCAGCGGTAGCATTGGATGACGGTGGAGCTGCTCCCAGGGGTGTAGGGGCTCTGCTGATAGGGAACTGCTGGCAGAAAGGAGAGAGGAGAGAGACAAAGAAGGGTCTGTCAGCATTCGGAACACACAGATGGGTGGCTGCAGAGGAGCCCTCCAGTGACTGCGACACAGTGCCGGACATGAGAGCATCACTCAGAGCAAGGACAGCAAAGACAGGCACACAGCAATGCCAAGCTGGATGCATGTTGCTGTCTGGATTCAGGACTTCCCTGTCCCAACAAGAGAACCACTGCTTGTGTTTGGCCCACAGTTCTGCGCCCTAAGTGCCCAGGCACTGCTCCCTGTCCCTGCATGCATAACCAGGTGACCCACACCATCACCCCAAAGCCACACAGAGCTCCACAGATGCTCTCCTATTTCCTAAGCAGGTGTAGAAGGACAACGCATGGATCAGTAACCCACCAGCTCTGCTTCGCTCAGCTCTCAGGCAGTCCTGGCTTGCTGCTGACCTGCTCAGCCACAGGCCAGCGAGCACTGATTTGGCAGCAGCAAGGGAAGGAACTGTTGTGTTTGCGGAGCTTCCACTTGTTTGGGTAGGAACTGGATAAAGAAGTAATTTTTCAAGGAGCTTTCAAACATCACAGCAATTGAACGTTTGGCCCTGGTGGGACTGTCACCTCACGGCAAGGAGCAGCATTCCCAGCCCCACTGCTCCTTCCGGAGCTGCACTGGGGCACGTGCAGGCTCTGTGCTGAGCTGGGGCTGCAGGGTGGGACAGGACAACACAGGTCCCTGGAGCAGTGGGAAGAGCCAACCTTCTGCTGCAGATGGTGCTGGGTCTCACCTCCACTCTCACCCCCTGCTGCAGCTCCACAGACCACCACGAAGGGCTGATGCTCAGCATCTTCACCCCACGATCCATATGGAGCAGGAGGTCTTTGTGCTGCCTCAGCACAATCCCCAGACACACACAGAACACATTTTAAAGAGCAGCTCCTGCTTTCCCTGCCCCACCTGCGAGCACATGGGCTGCTTGCAGGAGGTGACACCGTGATAACTGCTGCAGGCAGGGGCCAAGCAGCAAGGACCTGCTTGTGTAAGATGTCAGAGAGGGAGATGCAATTGGGGCAGCTCAAGCAGCGAAGGGCAGGATTTCAATGGAGCAGACTTTCTGACCTAGTGCTCAACTGCATTCCCAGGAACAAGAGAAGCAGCTGATTGAAACCTGGCATGCGAACTCCCTCCAGAGCAGGGAGGAAAGGACACAGGACAGAGGAGATCACTCATCAGAGAGGCTCCTCATTCACCAGGGGGACAGATCATGTGGCAGGGAACAGAAACAGCCCATTACTGGCTTCAAAAGCAAAGAAAGAGGAGTCAAAGTGACTCTGAGACTGCCTCACAGCAAAACCCCATCCCATGTGCCAAGTGCCCAGAGACACGCTCTGGGGACCTGTAGCACTGGGAAAACAGGCTGACCCTCCCTGACCACTCCAGCTCCATCCTGCTATGCCCAGTCTGACCTGAGGGCTGCAAGGAAAGCTGAGGTGTTTGCTCTGTGCCCCCAGCAAAGCTCAGGCTCCAGCCTCAACAGGAGCTTCCAAGAGCAGCTGGGACTTCCCTCCCGACTGCACTCTTGCAGCTCTCAGAGCCCAGAGGTACCCCAGGTGCTAAAGGGCACTGCAGTGCCAACAGAGGACCCACAAATGGGATTCAGGCCTGGAGCTCAGACCAGCAGGCACAGTAACTAGACTAGGTCTAAACTTTGAGATCCTAAATATGATGAGGGGTACCTGTACAGGGAGCAGGGAGGCACAATCCCTGGGAAAAGGGGTGCAAGACCTCCTGTGGTGGTTTGCTGCTGGCGGGAGCCCATGAGCTCTGCAGTAGCCTGGTGGGACCTAGGCCTGATCCCAACAGGATGACTGGAATAAAGGGGGGATCTCTTCTATTGGGGTCTCCAGCAGAGCAAGAGTTACAGCACTGAAGCTTCCTCCCACACACCCCATGCTCACACCCTCGCCTAGAATGAAGCAGAAGCCAAGCCCTGGGACAAAGCCATGGCAATCCACAAAGCTTGGAGGGAGAAGGAGGAGGGAGATGGGATGAGAGACTGGAATTAATCAACACTTAAACAAACATTAATAATAAAAAAAAAAGGAACGAAAAAAAAAATCAATGTCAGAAAATGCAGGCATCACTTATTCCGGGCTTCTGGTCTCCAGGGGAAACTTCCTGGTGTCCATAGCAACACATCGCCAAGCCCCTGCACTGGCAGCTCTGATGGGAAGAAAGGCAGAGGAAAAGGAGCCAGGATGAAAGAGATGCTTATAGCTGCCTTACACCACTGGTACAGCCAGAACTGATATGGTCACTCCTATCTGTACCCATGGAGATGGGTCAGGACCTGGCTTAGGCACCGTCACCCTCCCGCCTGCCAGCTTTGTTCAGCATTATGCCAAAAGCTCCCCGATTTGTGATTAACCTCCGGTCCACGCTGGAATTTCGCTCTGGGAACATTAACGCATTGTGTTGCTGAGGCTCTGGTTGTTTGTGAGCAGGCAGCTGCCCGCCTCGTGCCCCTGCACAGGAAGTATTACACATCACAACACTCCTGAGCGGGGGGACAGCTGAGCGGGGCAAAGCTCATTACACCCAAATAATCCAGTAATAATGTAAGTAGCATTAGTGGCCTCGCGGGCTGGAATACACTGGGGGCGAGGGAGCTGCCCAAAGAATGCCTTAATCTACCCCAGTTTGCTGCTGCTATTGCTTGTAGAGTGGGAATTAAGCTGGCTTGGCTCAGCAGTTAATGCACTTGTGCACCACGATGCAGCACAAGCGGCTGCCCAGGGCTGGTCTCCTGCAGGGACGCCCCATGGCCTGTGCGGTGCTTGATCTGCTGTGGGTGCAGCAAGGGCTGCCTGCGCACCCAACAGATTTCCCACTGATCCGGATTACGGTGGCACCTCCGGTCAGGGATCCGTGCCCTGTGTGGGCTTAGGGACAGACAGCAGCAGCCATACGTAAGCAAGGGAGCCTGTGACCTGCGGGGGGGGGGGGGAGGGATGACAGTGCCCCCAGGAACACCTAAGAGTGTAGAGGAGCTCTGTCCCCCAGGAGGGAAGAGGGACCTTGCCCAAGGGATGCTCCCACCCATGCTGCAGTGAGTGATCTGCAGGTTCCTGCTGTGCACCCCTGGGCAGTCCCTTTCCTTCACTCCCAGAGCACTAATCTTCTGCTTCAGGAGGGTCAACAGCCTTGTTTGCCTTCCAGTCCTCTTCCTGCCAGCCCTGCACAATAGAGCAGCAGGATGGGGGAATACTGAACCATTACACTGCCTCTGAAATGCTTTGAGCCCTTCAGGAGGATGGGGCTGATGAGAAATGTTCCCCATCATAAAGGGACAGCAGCTAAACACCAATGCAAGTAATAGGACACATCCACCCAAACCAGCTCAGGGCTTAAAGGCTCCAAAGAAAGCGCCATACCCCACCAGCAGCAAACCAGGACCATGCTTCCAGGAGCATAAGCTGAAAGAAGACACCCAGGGGCATTTATGAAGAACCATCCACCATCCCTTACTGGGATCTGACCAGGTCCTGCTGGTTTCCCACCTATCTCCTCCTCCCAGCCCATCAGCCCTCCAGAAGATCAATTAAGTAGAAACTGCTGCAGGTGGAGTGTGCATCATTAGCAACAAGTAATTGGGAGAGTCTGCCCTGACACCCTGTTTGCTATCAGCATGTTTATGAGACAGCATCTCCACAGGGGGATGGGGAGGCCTGATTTAATTAATTACCGGTAATTAATATTTGCACAATGCTTGGAGAGCCACAGGTGAAGGAAACTGTGGAAGAGCAAAGCATTCAAACTTTAATTAATAACGAGAGGTGGTGCCACTGTGGGAAGCTAAGCTGGGTGGGTGCTGGGGGCTGAGCTCTGGCATGTGCAGTGAGATGTGAGCAAGTGGGTGCAGGCTGCATGTAGCGGAGATGTCCTTGCTGGGTGCTGTGGGTGTCAGCATGGGATCCAGCTTCATGGGTGCTGGGATGTGCCTGGTAGTTGGGATGGATGCTGGGAGGTGAGGGGGAGCAGCAGCAGCAGTGTATCAGGGCAGATGATGCTGTCACGAGTCCTCACACCTCCATAGGGCTGAGCCCTCTTCCAGCAACCACTGCTTTCCATTTCTCCCTGCTCCCTGGAGTAAGCAGTTGACCGCAGTCATCCTCTGTGCATCCCCTGCCCCAAGTGGGGTTGTAAGTCATCCTCTCACCCTCATCCCCCTGCAGAGGGATGCCATGCATGGGATGCAGCTCTCCTGGCAAGGATGATGGGAGCTGGGCACAGGGGTGGGCTGGCTAGGCTGACAGACCCCGTGCCCTTGTATCCCTAGGGAAGGCTGATGCCATGGCAATGGTTGAAGGCGAGGAGCAGGCTGTGAGCACGGTGGGGGCTGCAGCGGCTCAGGAAGAGGAAGCCCAGCCCCATCAGTGCGTGCCGGCCCTGGAGGCGTCGAGGCTGAGGGGCGGCAATGACTGGCCAGAAAGGAATTTTGCTGGAAGCACTGGAGGCTGAGGGAGAGGCTGTGATGAAGCACGGCTGATGGGACACAGTGTGCTGGGCTGGGGGTGGAGAGCGAGGGGGTGCAAAAGAAACCCCACTGGGATGCAAGGAGAAAGAGGTGCTGGGAGCCAGCACCCCAAATCCCCTTGCTTAGCAGGGATGCAGTGTGACCCAGCCAACTCCGAGTCCCACGGGCAAGGGCAAGGATTTCCCCTTCAGGAGCTGTGCTGTGCCCCAAGGGTGGCCGGGAGGAAGGGTGGGAGCTCCAGCAGCCGTGGGATATGGGTTTCTCATCAGCAGCAGGCCTGAGGGCTCCTGCCTGCTGTCCTGCAGCGGCCAAACAGCTCAGCCACAGCCATAAAAACCCCTTGGGGAGGAAGGGAAAGATGGGATTGCAGCCAAATGATGCCTGTGCTCCAGGCAGGTGTGGGAGAGCTGCAGCCAGGCATCCTGTGGGGCTGCCTCCGACCCTGACATGGGGAAATGAGCCTGCTCCAGCTGTGTGGCTGCCAGGCTGTGGTGGTGATGATGGGGAAAGGTGCTGGGGGCTGCTGGCAGTGGGTAGGTGGGGTGAGGACACACTGTGGGCACGTGTACCCTGCCATGCCAGTGCTGATGGCCCGGCTGAAGGATCAGCCAAGTCACCCCTGAGATAAAGGAAGGGGCCAGCAGACAAGATGCTCAGCTCCAGGGGCACATCTGACATGTGCTGTGACATCTGCAAGGCCGCAGTGGTGCTTAGGCAGCTCACCACTGCTTTCCATCCAGCTTCCGCAGATAAAAGTCATTTTGATCAAGAAGACAATTACGTATTTACTTTGGGTCAAAATATTTTCTGCTCTGATGTTTCCCTTAAGTAAAAGCCAGAAATGTCACATGTTTCCTTACTCAACATTTATGGTTTTAAGCTGGGGCAGGTCAGGTGCTCCCAATAAAGGCATGGGCCGAGGGCAGGTACCATTGATCTGCTGTGGGACAGTTTGAGCTTGGAGTGGCTCCAGCTGCTTCTCCTGATGTTTGCACTGCATCTGTTGCTGTCCCCACATCTGCAGCATAGCAGTGGGCAGACCAGGCACTGAGGTATTTCCAAGCCATGAGGAAGCAGTCCCATTACTCAGCACTGAGCATCGTGCAGGCAGGATTACAAGCCCCTTGCAAGTCCACACCAGCCTCTCCTCTACCATCGCAGCTTGCAAGCAGAGCCATCTGTGACTTACAGCTAAAACCCCTCCACCATGCCACAGCTCCTAATCGAGCCCTTGGCTTTCCTAATTAGATCATGACCAATTACTGCTTCTACCTGCCTCATGCTGTCCCCCTGCCTCTCATTGCTGTCACTCCTGCACCACAACACCTTCCCTGGTGTGACACAAGACACAGACAAGGTGTGGGTGCTGTGAGGATGGCAGCCACTGGAACTGAGCAGCAGAACCAGCACGGGAGAGGCTGCAGCAGCAGGACAGGGCTGGGATGGGGATGCTGGGGTGGGGATACTGTGGAGGGGATGCATCTGGCATCACACAGGACAGGGAAGAGTCCTCTAGAGCTGGATATTGCAGGGAAGGCCTGAATGAGCGTGGCTGGGTATCACAGAGGATAACTGCAGCTAATGTCTGTGCAAGCCCTTTTCGTGCAGATAGGTCACGGGTGCAGGGCAGAGGTGCCAGCTCCATGCTCCCACCCTGCAGCACCCTCACTACTCCCCATGTGCCACTGCCCAGCCCGTCTATGCTCCACAAACCCTTCTAGGAGGGCTGGCAGACAGAGAA
Organism: Forpus xanthops; assembly: GCA_032466535.1. NCBI lineage: Eukaryota > Metazoa > Chordata > Aves > Psittaciformes > Psittacidae > Forpus > Forpus xanthops. The sequence goes on from JASSUY010029109.1 coordinate 27,396, forward strand.
ACTGCAGCAGACTCAACGACCTTAAATGCACTCTGGTCCTGCTCCATCCCTCTATGCTGGTGCTCACTGTGGATCTGAACCTCAACTCAGGATGCTCGAACACTCAGGCCCTGCCTTGGTGGGATGACAGGAGGAAAGGATGAGGGACAAGGCTGTGGGCACAGCACGGAGAGCTGACAGCACTACTTTGCACCACATGGGCAGTGCTCCCCATGCAGAGGGATGGAGTAGGCACAACCACCCTCTCCTCTTGCTCTGCTCCCCACGCTCCCAGCACCATGCTGGGAAGCAAAGCAGCCAGTGCTGGAGGGCTTCCCCCGTGCTGGGGAGTTCCCCAGAGCTCTCATGTCAAGCTGGAACTGGTAGGAGGCAGCAAACTGTCACTGTCACACAGACTCAAGTGGTGGCAGTTGCTGTGGTTGGCCAGTGGCGTGGGAAGGTGCCCAAACGGGTGCCAAAGCCCCGCGCTAACAGCAAAGGCATGGCAGAACCATGTGCTGGGGTGGGAGCTGGCCCGTGGGAGGACACACATTGCTACTGGTATGAAAGGAGATCAAAACCACAGTGAGAGACAAAGGACGAGGGTAAAGAGTGAAGGTAAGAAGGAAAGAGGACAGAAGGCAAAAGGTGAAAAGCTGCAGCAGTGAGCAGCGAGGGCCCTGCCCATGGAGCAGTTTGTTGCTGGCCCTGTTCATGGAAACTGCTCCTGCAACACGAGCACTGAGGAAGCAGTGATTGCCTCCCCGCGCTGACCCGCTGCCGGCTGCTGCCCGGCCTGCCCGCAGGATGTTTGCTTCCCTGGCACAGGCAGGGCTGCAACACGGGGAACATAAAGCCCCGCTGCCAGCCGGGGCTGCAGCAGTTGTACCTCCCCTGGTGCATCCAGGGCCCTGCACGTCCACGCTTTGCTGACAGCGGTTGTGATTCTTACAGAGCCTCGAGGAAGAAGCCGCTCTCTGAGCTCCTGCAGGGAGATGTGAAGACCTCAGCGCACAGCAGCAGGACAACAGAAAGCCCTGTGCAGGGCTCACAAACCTCCCCAGCCTGACAGCTATGCCCGAGGCAGGTGAGGCAGGGAGCACACTGTCCCAACAACCCCAACCATCCTGCCTGCTAGCAGCCAGGGAGCACTGCAGGGACCAAACCTGCGCACAGCATCATCAGGGTTGCAGCAGTCATGCCCAGAGCAAGGAAACAGCTCCTTTTGCCACTCTCCAGCTAAAGGAAGGGGACGAGCACCCTGCTACAGGCTAAAGGGCATTCCCAGCTCCACGCTGCTCTGTGCTATGGGGTGTGTGCCTGGAGCTGGGCTGCACTCCTCACTGCTGATGCTCTCACGCCAGCAGCAGCACCCACTCAGGGCACTGGGGTATTTAACAGCAGAACTATCCTCAGAGTTTAATCGTCACCCATCAGACCCTGCTATTGAATAAATGAAGAAGAGGAGGGCTTGGGGAGCACAAGCCTGCACTGCCACGCAATCACTGCAACATAGGGCTAGCATCTCTCAAGAGCTTCACTAACATCCTCCCTTTCCTGGGATGGTTGCACAAGGACTGGAGAGCAGTGAGGGACCAGGATCGTGGCTGTGCACCCCTGTGTGTGAGAGCTCAGGAGGGGGATGGAGCAAGGCAGCAGGTCTTGGGGGTGTAACACTGGAAGGCAATGCATGTATGGAGTTCAGCGTGTGAGGATGAACACCTTGTGCTTGCAGCCACATGATTGCATGGCTGTGCCCTCTGCACCAGCTGCTTTTCCCCCATCACCAGCAAGTGTTGCCGGGGTCTTTTTTCCCAGATAATACTTGTACAGCTTGTCATGGCAACAAGATCTCCTCGAACTGCAGTCACAGGCAGGATGCCTGGTGCTAGCACATTTGCCTGTCTGCAGACATCACAGAAGCCCCTTCCAGCAGAGCTCTGTGCCACACAGAGCCCCAAACTGGGTGTGAGCAGGAGCCTCAAGGGAGGGTGGCTGCTGTCTCCCCATGTCAGGCCCAACCTGCCCTCTGACTGCAATGCAGTTGAGATTTGGGTATTTTTTGCAATGACTAAAAGCCAGCACCAGGCAATTCCTCCCATTTCATCCCTCTGAGCATCTGTGGGATGCTCAGACCCCTGCCACTGTGCTCCCCACCTTGCACATGCTCCCATTCCCAGCAGCAATTTGCAGGAGGGATGGAAGGCCTGGGAGATGTGGGAGAAGGAGGGCTGTGCATCCAGCATCCCCTTGCAGGCAGGGCAAGGGCTGGGGCTGCTCCTTCCACAGTCAGCCTTCTGGGCACAGTGTGCAGAGCTACAGGCAAAATGCTCTTGGAATTGCCCACCAGCACTGCCCTCCATAAGCAATACTGTTCTCATCTCAACATGCAGCATCACACCCAGAGTGCTAGTCCCATAGGGACCACAGGCTGCATCCGAGAGCTGACACCACGTGTCGCAAATAACCACAAATGGCAGAGATGGGGAGGTCAGCCCCTGCAGTGGCTCATGGAAAAGAGATCCCGCAGCACCTGGTGCACCATATCTGCGCTGAGGCTGACCGTGCTGCAGCTGCCTGTACATCGTAATGGTGTGCCCAGTCTCACAGACAGGCATGGTATTTCCACCCAGTGTGGGGCTGGAGATGTAGCACTCAACAGGGAATCGCAGGCTCTAGGAATGGCAATAAATCTCCAAAAGGCACAGCTCAAATTTCACAGCTCCTATTTAATTCCACTCCCTATTATCCCTGAGAATATTTTAGCAGTTCTTGGTGTCTCGGGGAGAGGAAGAGAAAGGGTAGATTGCATTTTAATTAATAATGGCTGAAATGCATGGCTGCCCAGGGCAGGAGCTGCAGTGAGCCTGGGGCAAGAAGTGATGCTGAAACAGAAAGGGACAGCATGGTGAATCCAGGAGCCAGAGTCCTCGGTCCTGCTCTGGGGTGGCTCCATTGGGACAACTGTGAGCATCCCCCTCTGCCTGTTCCCAGCAGGAGCAAGGATGCTCCACACTTCTGCATGCCAGGCAGCTACTTTCCTTCCTCCTCTTAAAATCACTGCAAGGACATTAGCTATTCACAGCCCTGGAGCTCTGACACAAGATCTGGCTCCTGAAGGAGTCCCAAAACAGCCCGGTGAAGAAGGAGCTTCCCATAATGAAGCTGGGAAGTGGCAGACATTGCATGGCCAGTCCTAGCTATAATTCCCAGAGGTGGCTGAGGCTCTTGGTTGCCAAAGCACAGGTTCAGTGTGGCACCAGCAAGGACCATGGCAGTGGCAAGTATATTTCTGAGGTGAGCAGGATCACTCCCTGCTGATGCAGCTCCCCAGTGTTTGGCTGTCCAGATGCTATCCAGATCCACTGCAGTGCTATGAAGTCACCAGCGACATGGGACTAACAGTGCTGGGAAGTGAGAGGCTTTCTCCAGCGTGTGGGATAAGTGTCTCAGTCCCCTAATGACTACAAGGTGAACTGTGCTGCCAGCTCTGCTGGGTCTCCCTACAAGCACAGCCAGGCCAGGAAAGCACCCTGGCTGGTACAGGTATCAAGTGCAGCAGGCACTGAGGGGACCACATTAGAGTTGCACTGCTCCCATGAGCAAGCCTGTAGGGCCCTGGGGTGTCACTGCAGGACCAGATCTCAGTTCCACTGAGCTCCTCACAGGCACACTGAGGTCCCTGGCACAAGAGACACTTCCACCCCAAGTCTGGGTCATGGTTTTGGTCCTTGGTGTAGGGCTGTGGAGTTGCGTGGAGCTGCCTGGAGTGCAGACAACTACTGATTTATTTTGCTTTCAATAAAAACAGAGCTGTGAAGCCATGGGGGAGAGCGAGCTGAAGGAGAGATGGAGGATGCAGACAGCAAGCTGGCATCCCCATGGATGAACCCAGAGCATATGCACTGCCCAGAGCTCTTCTCTCTCCCTCTCACCCCAGCAGACGATGACAGAGGTGCCTACCAACACGAGGGACACATGCACTTGGATGCCTCAAGCAGATGCCTGCATACATGCAATCCGGTCCTTACTCAGGTCAGCTAAGATCCTGTATCTGGGCTCAGAAAGACAGAACAGGTCCCTCTTGAGGGAATGGCTCTTGATTCAGAGGCTCAGCCTCAATTTAGAAGGTCTGATGAAGCAATAAGCAGCAGGAGCAAAGCCCAGGGTGATGCAAGGATACAGGAGCCAGCAGGAGCTGCAGAGGGCCCCTGGCTTCATACTGTGCATCCCAGCCCTGTACTGCGGGGTCACAGCCCTTCAGATCCAGAGCCTCATGGCTCCTTGCAGGAGAGACAATACCAGGCTTCTACAGCACTGCACAAACCCCCTTTTACACACAAACCCCATGACAACATGGTGAAGGCCACCAAACACCTTCCTGCCCTCTCACACCTCTCTGCAGCATCCCAGCCCTGACCCACAGCCAGAGGCATCCCCTGCCTGCCACATGCAGCTGTGGCTGCTCCACTGACAGCGTTTGCCACCGCTCCCACCAGCCTCTGCCTTGCCAGCAGATGCGCAGCACTCTCCAAGATCAGCATTTTGGGCTGTAGAAAGGTTTATTTGAGGCAGGCGAGAAGGGATCCCTGCTGAGAGGCTGAAGATGGGATTTCATCCTTACATCTGGTTCAGCTTAGTAAGAGTCTTGCCCGAGCTGTCACAGATACAACTGAATTGTGTACGAGCGAGGGGGTGTGAGGCAGATGAGTGCATCCTGCACAGACACATCACACCCCCACGGTTTGAGGCCTGTGGTCCAAAGCAAGGCTGGGAACTACCCTGGAACAGGGATCTGGGTGAGGACAAACCCAACCTGAGCAGTCACAGAGACACATGGCTGCTCCTGGTGGCCCTCTGTGAATCCCAGCTGCAGGACAACCACCTCAGGCCACGTTCCATGGAGGACACCTCTGTAGCAGCCTCCTGCCCTGCTGCTGGACCTTGCCATCCCCAGTGCATGTGTGCCCCATGGGGTGACATAGTCCCAGCCCTGAATCTCCACTGCAGTGAGATACTGCAGAGCAAATACAAAAGCTTTCTCCACATCCTTTCCTCCAGCACCCTACGACATTCCTCTCCCTCAGTACATATGGCCACTGCATCCCACACATCCTCCAAGTGTGAGGTCAAACCGGGGCTGCCACCCCCAGCAGGAGCTTTGGGGCACTCCAGCCTCTCCCTTGGCACCCATGGGGTGATGCTGACTGGGAAAGGGACCTGGGTGGTCCCGAGGGAGGCAGCCAGGCACTGGCCATAGCCCATCTCCTCCCCCACATCTTATTCATGATGCGTGACAAGTGGGTGAGCTACAAACAGCTCACAGAGTGAGAGCACGCCTTGGCTGGGGGCTGGACTCAGCCCCAGCCCACACGATGCTATTTCCTGCTCTAACCAAGCTGGACAGCTTTTAAGGGTCCTGGAGTCAAGGGGTGCCAGATGTGTGTGGTAGAAGAGACTAAACTTGAGGTCCTGGCCAGGAGATGAAAACCATTAGCTCATCATTTTGCTGAGGCCAAATTCCCTGCTCAATAGAGTCTGTGTTCAGTGCTGGGATGAAGGCTGTGCTGCGTGGGAGCACAGGGGGACTCTTCCCTCCCCGCCAAAGCCCACCTGCGGCCAGCAGGCAAGGATGCATCAGCCTGGATGAGCTTTAGCAGGAGGGATCCATCCCAACCAACAGAACCAACCCAACAAAAACCCCAAATCCAAAAGCAGCAACGGGGCTCTCTGAGGAAAGGAGAGGGCAAAGGAGCTGTCAGATGGGCTCCGACACGGTGGCATCTCCCGCTGGGCCTTGGAGGGGGCTGTGCAGTCAGTGCCAGGGTGTCCGGGACAGGAGCTGACACAATGGAAACATTGAGGCTCGCTCCTTGCACGCACACAAACGCGCTGGAGACAGCCAGGACAGAAAGGAGCTTATTCCTGGCTGATGCATAGCAGGATTTTCTGTTTGCTGCTGTGTTTTGTATTTGTGGCTTCCCGTATGGAAATGCTTTTTCCCTTTAACCTCCACCCACAAGCCCAATGGATTTTGTTGCAGTTTTCAAAACATATGGTGCATGCATCAATAACATAAAGGATGCTATATTTAAAATATTACAAAGCAAGCCAGGAGCCAGCATTTTTAAACTAGGGCAGTGTCTGGAGAGTGAAAAATGTGGGGATTTAGGATTTTCTATGCCAGATCAGAGAAACAGCCCTGTTAGAAGAGATGGAGCCAGGCTGGCAACCCGCCACCTTGCAGCAGACTGTTGCTTGCATAGCCTGATATCTGCTTCTGGAGAGGATCCATGGGGTCAGCCTGCACCCAGCACAGTGCTGCTGAGCCCAGCACCTCTCTGCTCCCACCACTCCATCCAGCCGATACTTGGCAAGGTAGTCCATATGTGATGCTCTAGAAAGACAGCCCAAACCATAATGCACTGAACTAATTTCTTTCTGGTTTCTTCTGCAATCAGTTGATTCCCTGATGGGCTGACTATGTCCTGTATTACTCCACTAATCGCTCTGCACATAGCATCATTTATCTGGCCAATACAAACACTGCAAGGAAGAGGAATTCTTGCTTTTTGCAGGCAGAGGCTAGAAGACCAGAGGATGACTCCATGCCACTGGAGCTTTTTCTCCTATTCTGCAGAGTGCAGTGCACTCATTTGTTTTATTTTAAACCACATTCATGCTAGCATTGTAACTCCAACCTGAGAGACTGCGTCATCGCCAGGGAATGAGGGGTGTTGGATTTGCTATTTTTAACTCCTTCTACTCCAGGGAGGGAACTGAAATCAAATCTCCATCCAGAAACACTGTATAGATACTAATGCAATGAAATGGGAATTTGGACTGGAGGTGACAGCTGGCAAAGCAAGCCCTGGCGTCACAGAGGGGACAATCTCCCCATAAATAGGATACATGGAAGGGGGATATGTTACAGAGCAATCTCGATGTTATCAATGCATGCTCAGAAGGACAGGAGGCTCAAGACCGGCCGATCCCAGCCAGGCCCATTCCAGGGGATGAATTACAGCTCAGGGCTGGCGGCAGAACACCATCAGGAGCTTCCCCGGCAGGCTCCGAATTCCTGTATCCACTCTGATATCCTGGGAAGGTGCTTTCTAAAACAGCTGGGATCTCATCAGCTGTGCTCCTGGGAGGGGGCAACACAGCCCAGGGCTGCAGCATGAAGGGCACTGCCACATCCCCTTGGAGCCCTGCTGAACCATGCCACTGCCTGCAAACCATGGGGCTGGAAGACACAAAACAGACGCCTGCAGCCAGCTCATACAGACCATCCCACGCCAGGTCCCTGCAGCCAAGTACCACACAGCACAGAGGGTGTTTACTGCTTTTCTTAATCTATGTGATCCCACTCTAATTCTGTTAAAGGTGCCAAATGGAACCTTTAAGTGGTCATAAAAAGATTGTGCTCACCTCCCACGGAGCTCATCTGGCCATGCACAAGTGGCAGAGGGGAGCACAGCAGGCATCAGGGCTGTGCAGGCAGTGGGGTGCAGTGGGGGACCACACCGTGCCAGGGAGCCCTGTGGCCACCGGCAGGTTACAGGCACCACAAGCACTGCAGGACTGGCAGACACTGACCCACGGGATCCTCAGGATGGTGGTAGGAAACACCTTGTGCTGGTTGTGATGGTCTCACAGATCCCATCCTCAATGCCTGTGGTTAGGGTAAAACCCTGTGTCATAAAGCATCTCATACAAGTTACAACGAGCACAGCCCCTTGGCACTGCAAGCATCAACAGAAGGATACCCCAGAAGGAATGCTCCCCTACCAGCAGCACCCCTGAGCATGATGGGCAGCCAGCCGACCACAGTGACAGTGGAGATGACCACATCTGAGGCTCCGAGCCACCTAGCAGAGTTTAAAGGTGGGTTGAGGAGGAAGCTTCCTCTCTGCAACACAGGGATGCACTAAGGAGTCCCTGGGACAGAGCAGTCAAAGGTCACCCCTGGTGCAGAGCCACCCTGTGGCCCTTGGCAGCTAAAGCCCTGCCCATGGCTGGCTCCTACCACATAGGTGTGTGCTCACACAGGTATGCACAGCCAGTCACCACCACAGCCTGGCTTCCCGGCTCCTCAACCAGCAGCTGCCATGGGCTCCCATCCATCCTCTGCCTTGGGAAAGGCAGATCCCACTCTGTGCTCTGCCACAGCTCCAAGAGCTCCTGCATAGGCTGCTGAAGGTGCTCACCCAAAGCTGTTAGTGTTTAGCTACTGCCATGTGTCAGTTTCAGTTGGATGGAAACTGAGTTTCAATATTAAAAGACAGCAGTTTTTGTTCTCCTTGCCATCTGTATGTTTGTGTATTTCCCTTACCACAATAATTAGCAGGCTGGGCTCCAGCCAGGCTCAGGAGGAGATCTTCATAGAGACATCTTCCCAGCAATCCAAACAGCTTCATCGTTTCTTCTATGGCTCCCCTAGTGCAGCCCCCATCACCAAGATCATCACAGCCCAAGCTGATACTCTTGACAAAGGCAGCAGGGATGGAGGTGCTGCACCCCAAAGAGCGTCAGTCTCTGCAGCTGTGGGGCTCAGTACCCAAGAAGCTCACGTGATGGATGAAACCCCACATCATGAAAGGCAGTGGGAGGTCTGCCATGCTCCTGCCAGGTCCCCCAGCATGGACCCACATCACCAGCACCTCCAGAGCCCTGCCCCAAGAAGCCCAGCCCTCCCTGGGGTGCACACCACTAATGTGGTCACTGCAATGCACAGAGCCCAGCTGATGACTGGAATTGGATAGCCACCTCCTCCCTGCATGTCCCCTCTTCTTTCCCCTCTGACCCATCCACCAGCACGAAGGCTTGACATCACTGCTGCTGGCCCAAGGGAGGCCAGGACTCAAGCAAGTCCAACAGGACCTCAGCTCCCATGCCAGGCTAGCGTTGTTGAAAACCCCTGCATGGGTTTCGGCAACCACATCACTCCTCCCTGCCCCTCCATGAGCACACCCATGTGTGTGCCTTGGGCAAGCCAGGTTTCTTCTGGTGCAGCCTGCTACGGTTGCTTCTGCTGCCCTCACAGAATCATTATGGTTGGAAGGGGCCTCTGGAGCTCATCTGGTCCAACCTCCCGCCAAGGCAGGGCCACCACAAGCAGGTTATACAGGATCACATCCAGTGCATCACCACAAACCCAGCACAGCCAATAGCCAGGGCAGGACATTGCACAGCACTGTTTGCAAAGCGCTTGTGTTTGAGCAGCTCTGGCAGCAGGAAGCAGGGATGTGCTGGAATCTCCATGTGGGACCACGGGAGAGGAGCATTGCTGTTACTGCTCCGCCTTGCAAACCGTATTCTGGTTTCAGGCTGTCTGGTAAACAGACTTCAGCTTGCACATACACAGACATCTGCCCGAGGCAAACAGCAGGACAGAAATGTACACGCAAATTTGGCAACTTTATGTGAATTAAATGTGCATTTAATTAAGATTTATGGGGGTGCTGTGATAGCAATTGATTATCAAAATCAGATTATTTACAGGGGGTTAGCAACTATACAGGAGATTAATGCTGTTTCCAGAATAAATCCTCAGTAAATATATGTTTCCCCAGTAATCAGCTAATAACATGTCATCCTAATTATCTCATGAAAGGGGCACAGCAGCATTGACAAATACCGAAGAGATAACACTGTTGTCTACAAATCAGCACCAGAAGGCCACAAGCCACACTCTGCCTCCAAACCACGCTCCACTTGTGTCCTCCAGCACCAGCCCATGGCCAGGGGATGCCTTCAAGTCCCCACTACCAGCCTTAGTCCTGGGTAAGACTGGATCTGGGATCCAGATAATGCTTTGTCCAAAGACAAAGGGAGGTTTGCAACACACAGCCCTGAGCCCGGCCAAGGCAAAGTCAAGGCGCTGCAGTCACTTGCATGGTTACAGGTGATGATATCAAGAGAAGAAATAGCATGGCTCCTAGGATGGAAAAAAGTGCATCTTTTCTCCTGTTCTTGGGAATAAGCCCATGTCCTGCAATGGGGAACAGCTCATACTTATAAAATCTGATATTGCTCTGCTGGCAGGTTGTCTTGCCCATTAAACCCAAAGGGACTGCTTGTGCTGCAGCAGCTCCTCTATTTTCCTTAAGTAGCACTTGCACACTAAAAACCCCAACATTTATTGAAGATTAACAGTTCTGGCAGCAAAAGGAGAATGAAGCAGCGCCATGCAGCCAGCTCTGCCAGCTCCCATCCCAGCCCCCTGCACAAGGTGCTGCACAGCCCCATCCTGACCTGGTGAAGCCGCCCCATGTCCTGATCCATCATCTCCCCAGAAGCCAGGATGTGTCACAGGGATGGTCCCAGGGACCCCCATTCCTGGGAGGAGGTGGCAGCTGGACACTCTGACCATGGCCAGGGCAAGCACAGGACCACTACTCCAGGATGCAGAGAGATGCTCTGGCAGTCACCATGGCAACCCTGATACACAGCAGAGTGAACAAAGCTGACAGAGAAACAGAGAAAAAGGAAATGGGGGGACAAAAAAAAGAAGGGAAGGGAAACAGCTTAAAGTCATGGGGCAAAGGCTGGGGACAGGAGGGAGCAGTGGGATGGGGAAGTATGGGTGTTATGAAAGACAGTGGCCTTGAGGGTGCCAACCTTGAGATGATCTTCATCAAGGTGACCCAGGGTGTGCACTGAGTGTACCACCGAGATGCTGTCTGTTGGCACCGTGGCAACAGCCCCAGCAAAGGTCCTTCCATGACACAGTGGGCCACCTCCACGGCTGGTTGTGAAAGGACCCTGGAAGCATTAGGGAGCAAAGTACACTTTGTGGCATGGCCTGGGGCTCACCTGAACCCCTGACCCAAGGTCAGGGTAAGAGGCAGAGGCAAAACCACTAAAATCCACTGTTGTAAGCCCTTGTACTGCAAGAACATGAGCTGCATCCACTGCCAAAGCATGTTCCATTCTTGCTTCTCCGTCCCACTTCATTAAGGCAGAGAATTGAAAAACAGACATCAGGGTTTGGGTCAGAAAACAGCAACTACAGCCTCTCTCAGCTGGAATGGAAAAATAACATCCCACTTTGGCTGCTTTTTCTAATGAAATGACAAATCCTCAGAGGGAAGCTCCCCCCTGCTGAGTCGCCCTCGCGATAACTGAACAGTAAACACAGGAACAGCCTCTTGCAGCAGACAGCGTTGCCTCAGCTCACTGGGCATGGGGATGAGAGCAGGGTACATGCGGAGCAGGAGGGGGTCAGCAGGGCTGGTTGTACATGGGAACCTGATAGAAACGGGGAAAACTGAGAAAACTCCTGGGAAAAGCACTGGATGGAACAGCTCAGCCATTTTAGCAAAGGGAAGGTGAGAGGAACTACAAGGTATTTAGCACAGATGCTGCATGAGGAGCTGGAGCAGGGCAGCAGGCAATAGGCACCTGCGGCAGAGGACCCCTGTCCCTACTGCAGCACAGGCAGGTAAAGCACACCCCTGCACCAGTGCTCACTCAGTACAACACTCTCAGGGAGCTTAATCATCTCCCCAACCACATCCTGAGCCTGGGGTGGAAGAGCATGGGGCAGCCCAGCGATGTGGCCAGCAAGTGACAAGGAGGGCTTGGCACTAGGCAAGGACAAACCAGGCTGGGGACATTGCAGGGCAAGGCACATCCAGAACAATAAACTTATGAGCAAACAAGGGGCTTGGGCACAGACATAATCCTGCCCCTTCCTCCTTCCCGCTGTCTGCTCTGCTCAGCTCCTGCATACACCCAGAAACCCCCTTCAAACAGAGGGGCTGCCAGTGTGGGAAGTGGCAGGCAAGCAGGCAGGCAGACGCGGCTGTCTCCTGCTAAAAGCCTTTGGTGCCAAGGGAAGAACAGCCTTCAGCCATGAGGCTGGAGGCAAAAAGCCAGGCCCTGGCATCATGTCCTGCTGCCCAGCAGCCCCTATGCTCCTGACACGGGCCAGTCACAGAGATTCAACCTCCCTCCCAGACAGGGTGGGTTCAGCCCTCCTCATCCCACCTTTCTGCTATATATACACATAAATAAATCCATCTGTGTACAGTAAGCACCAGAGATCCTCTTAACCCTCCACGCTCTCCGCTCTGGAGTCAGGGCTAAGCGCTGCTGCCCTGCGCTGTAGGCACAGGAACTGGGGCATTCTCCACTAACAAACCCATTCGTGCAGCAAAACTCACCCGCGCCGAGGTCACAGCTCCCTTCCCACTGAGATGTCCCTCCCAGGCTGAAGCAATGGTCTGTCCCCAACAGCCTCTGAAAACCACAGATCCCAGCTCCTCATTAGCGACAATTAACAGGCACTCAACAGGCCCAGCAGAACTGCACTTTCCAGGGAACAAGTCCCCTTTCAACGGGGAAAATGAACATGTGCTTTGTTGCGCATGCTTTTGGCTTAAATGAGCCAAAACCCTCCTGCCAAGGAACAGAATTATGTCCCAGACCGGACCCTTTGTGCCACCTTTGACCAACCAAGCGAGGACTGAAGGCCAGGGCAGCCGCAGATGACCTCTGTTGGCAAGCCCTTGCTCTGCCGCATGCCGCAGGATGCTCCCACAGCAGCCCAGTGATAGGCAGACAAGGCAGGAGCAGGCCTGGGGGTACCCTCTGCCTTAGGGAGGGCCATGGGCACTCGTGGGCTGTGCTGCTGGCTCTGAACCACCCGCTGCCCCTCCAGAAGTTATTTCAGACCACTGAGAACTTCTTGGAGCCACGAGAAGCCAACCAGGGTAAGAGGCACCTCTTTACCCTCCCCAGGAGAGGGGCTGCCCCAGGGTTTGGCAAAGGAAGTGGGCAGAGACCTCAGCACCCACAGAGGATGGCTGCACTTGGATTCCCATGCTACAGCATTAAAGCCAGCTGCAGGCTTGAGACATACAGTGAGATCAGCACATTATGAGTGGCAACCCCCCTGCACAAAGGTCAGTACAAGGACCAGGCAGCACACACTCTACAGCATCACCATTGCCCAGCCTGAAGCTGGCCAGGGCTAACCCATCCCCAGCCTCTGCTTCCCTGGGTATTTGCCTAGCTGATGAGATGTGGGGGGGGGAAAGACAAGCAAGCAAGAGGGAGACAGCCTGGATGTGACAGGCTGGCAAGTCTGACAGAGGAGTCTTGTTAGCAGTGCTTTTTCTCTGCAGTTCGAATGGGGGCAAAGCCAAGGAATGCTTCCCAGCAGCCTGCACCAAACAAGCCCAGCTGCACCGAGCTTTCAACTGCTATGGCAGAGCAGGGGTGGGCAGCAGCAGTGAGGGGCCTGGGAGGACAAGCAACAGAGCAGCACCAGCAGTGTCCCACGGGGTGGGAAACTGCCACTGGCCTTCCAGCAGGCAGGGTGTATCTGACCCTACACTATGCCTGCCGGGGGCTGAGCTTGGGGTGCTCCATCCTGAGGCTGCAATGCCCTGATCACAGCATACCCTGCCTTGTGCCATTGGGCACTGGGACCTCTGGGCCAGCTCGGGTGCAAGCCTGCAGCTCCGCTGGGAACCGGCGATGTGAGGATCAGCAACGGCCATAGCAGAGCTCCACCAGTTCTCCAGGGGAAGGAGAGGAAGGATCTGGCAGATCTCTAAGCTGACTAAGAGCTCTGAGTGCCCAGTGGCTCTGCTGTACCAAGCACAAGCCAAAGCAATTAGCATTTCTTGGAGACACTCTGTGTAATCTTCCCTGAGTGATGGGGAGAGCTGCCACAAGCACAGGGGAGGGCCTGAAGCCACTTTCCGGGACCAGGAAGATGCTGTGCTGGCAGTGACACAAGGCAGAGCAGGGCTGTCCTCCTGAAGGGACCTCCTGCCAGCAGCCCTGGTACCACTGCTCCAGTCAGGCTCTGGGGAACTGCATCCTCATCCAGCCAGAGCCCTACCACCAGATCCTGCCCGCAGGTGCTGCAAGCTGTCAGGCAGCAGGAAGCCGGAGCAGAGAGGCAGCCCTCAACACCCTCCTTGGAGCACAGCCCAGGTGGGGAAAGGCCACCTTGGGAAAAGCCAGGGCCAGGACCAACCTCATCCATCAGCTCCCAGGCAGGGCTGTCAGCCAGAGCCTGGAGGCAGGAACGGAGCACAGATGAGCCTGGAGCTGTGTGGGGAATCATGCAAGAGCAGCAGCAGCCAGCCCAGCCCAGGCATCCAAGAGTCAGGGATTATTTTTAACGGCTACTTGTAGAACAGAGAGCACCCACAGGAGAGACAGACAGAGCTGATGTTCGCCCCATCCCTCTCCCCACACGTGCAAGGAGCATATCTCACAGCCAAGCTTTTTATAGGGCTTCCTATTCCTGCTGGGCATGCAGCTCAGTACGACCACACCACCCCCTGCCTCAGTAATCACTCACATGCCGTTCACTAAAGTCTTTCCATTCCCTCTCGAGCTGTTTCCTCTCCTCTCCTTATTAGGGATCCACCTACCTATCCATCTTCCCGTTCTCTCTCCCTCCGTGGCTATTTTTAAAATGCCATAAAAGCTTTCAACTGGTAGCATCCTCAGGGATGCGAGGGATTTTATATGTAACCCATCACAAGCAGTCATCACCACATAACTCACTATGCAGGCAGTGACTTTCCTTTTCTCAGAAGCAGGGGAGGGGAGAACATCCATGCTCATCCTCAGCTCCCCCTGGCCAGCACGCCAGGCATCTCCCATCCCAAAGGGGAAAGATGAGGTCCAACCTGCTCCTCTCCCAAGGTGGCAACTGGGACAGATGGTGGGACAGTGGTGCAAGTCCTCCCAAGTAGCATCTGTGGGTGTATGAAGGGATGGGTTTGCTTACTGAATAAAAGGCTGTGAGCTGGCCATCATCCCCTTTCGTGCCTTAGCATCTGCTACCAGATGAAGGAGGGCTTCCTTGCTGAGAAGATGGCTGTGTTCCTCTTCATATGCCCATGCTCATGTAAGCTGTTATACTGCTTGGCTCCCACATCGGCTGATGGACAAGGGGTGGGGGATATGTTGGTGCTGCCAGCAAAACTCCCTCCAAAGGCACAGCTTACCCCAAGAACTGCATCCCTGCCAACAGCCAGAATACATAAAGGACCATGGTTTTCCTGATCAACCCCAACCTCCAACCCAGCTTGGATGGAGTGAAGAAGCACTCCAGCACCACAAACCCCACTTCTCTGTCCCTGACCTGGTCATCTCTATGGAACAGCTGCCTTCCCCTTCCCTACCAAAGCTCTGCCCAGAGACTGACACACACACCAGACACCTCCTTCCCTGCCCCATCCATGCCAGTACTCGGGCACAGCTCGGCCGGAGCCGAGGGCAAAGCTGATAAACCTCTACCGCAGGAGGAAGGTTTCCCATGCAAGCTGTGGCAGTGCCGCTGCCAGCGAAGCGCGGGCACGCCTGACCCAGCCGCAGGACGCCAGTTTCGGCCCCTGCCAGACGGGATTAGGCTGTGCATAACCTGAGCGGTGTCCTGTGGTGTGCTAATGCGATGACACGCTCCGTGTCACCGGCGGGAGCCCTTCTGATCAAGTGCGAGGTGCGGCTGCAACAGCGGCAGGTCTGCGGGAGCCCGGACGCGCTCACATCGCTCCCAGACGCTGCTTGGGTGACGAGGCTATTTATAGCAGGAGGAGGTTAGTGGGAGCTCATCTTACCTTGCTCCACCTTCTTCATCCTCCGAGCACTACGAGCTGATGCAGCAGGTGCCCACGGGGCAGCGGGGTGATGAGGAAGGACACCCACACCCCCCGGCACAGCCGAGGCGGAGAGGTTTGCAGGGACCAGCGCTGAGCCGTGATCTGAGCGCAGATAAGGGAGAGGGGAAGCTTGTGCTCTATCATACTCTGAGGACTGCCGCGATATGAGCTGAGAGAGGGAAAATCCGGAGCAGAGCTGTCTGCTCGGATGGCAGGAGAAGCTGGCACTGAGCTGCACAGCACACTGCCTGCCCAGGGCTGCCTGGACCTGGCTGCCACAGCCCCACATGGGATGCATATAAGCTGGGCGCTGAGAGCAAGTGGGGTCTGCACCACCTCCAGAGGGGCTCTCGGACCTCTGCCTGCTCCAGCCCTCATTTCTTCAGGCTAGGTAAGGAAAGCCTTTTCATGCCCATGCTGTACTCTGCACCTGACCATCGATCTCCAGCTTGCAGGGCAAGCATAAACCATAGGGACCTGCTGCAGGCCCTTCCTGGCAGACCACAGACCTGTTTGCTCATGTAGTCACACATAAGCACCCTGGCTGACGCAGACCTTGCAGCCACACTGAGAAAGCCACTCACCACCCAGCCGGGCACTGCTGCAGCCAAGCCAGACAGAGGTTATTTACTGGGGAAGAGCATGCTGATTCAGAGCGGCAGGAGACAGGCAGGGCAGTAGCAGCCAACGGGTAAGTCCTGATCCAGCCCTGCCTCATGGCCAAGGCAACAAAACCCCTTCCTCTGGAGAGGGGCTGCTGGGAGAGGCAGCTCATATGGCTTGGATGGGCTGCAGCTCCTGATGTGAAGCAGAAATGGGTTTCACACAGAGCTTCCTTCCCTATTGCTGCTCCTATGAGGATTTAGCAGGCAAAAGTCCTTTATTAGGAGTAAAACACTGGGACGCTCCCTGCTTCCACTGAAAACCCAGGCTGGGGAGCAGCTGTGACTGGGAGATCTCATCACAGCACCCAACATGTCCCAGCAAGCACTGCTGAGCCACGGAACAACCCACTCGATCCATCAGCTGCCTTAAAAATAGCTCCACAAGCAAGTGCCCTGGGCTGGGCAGTGCTCCCGGGATACTGCAGTGTGCAGGGGTTCCAGGAGGATGGATACCAGGAGAAAAGCAGCAAGATCCTCAGACTTAGGTAGTACAAAGCACAGATGCAGGAAAGAACAGGGCCCTCAATGTGCCTTCACAAGCAAGATGCTGCAAGTGTGTTTGTGTGGGATACTGAACTGCAGAGCCTGACGTGCACTTTGGGAGCTCACACTTTGGGTTCTGGTCTAGGTCTCATCCAGCTTCGCTCATGCAGCCTGGCTGCATGTACCTGAGAAAGTAATGTACTTCACTACTGTGAGAACAGGTCAAACCCTGAAACTTCAATTCAGACTGCAATGGACTCAAGTTGGGGTGAAGAAGGGCTCTGGGGTTGGCATTGCACTAGAAAAGCCTTTATTGAGCCACAGCAGTGCAGTGCTCTCCAAAACATGCCACTTGTTGCCAAGTAAGAACACAGAAGCCAACAGGATGGCTTCGAACCCTCAAGTACATGCTCCCCTCTTAGGCTGTCCTGTTCCTTAGAGAAATATTCCTCCCAGTGACTTTCACAACTGTCCAAGTCTCAAAACTGACTCAAAATGAAAGCGGAGTAAAACATCCATGGAGTGAAAAACAAGTGATGCTTGGGGCTTGGAGGACATTGCCAGTTTAGAAAGGGTAAGAAGAAAGGAAGGTCAGACAGGCTGCATAAGGAAACCAGAGTACCAGCTCCTTTTTGTTTCACATCTCTGCCCCAGGCAGTGGAGAAAGCATACCAATTCTCAGCCCAGGGCTTACGGCTGGTACTGCTAAAGCATTCACAAGACTACCCAAACTTAAAAGCGCAGGTGTAAACTATAGCCTATCAAAAAACAAACCCACCATTGAACAAATAGGAACTGTGAAGTTTGCGGCACGCTAGATCAATTTGATCCTGTTAAGTGTCAGACACCCCTTCTCTAGAAAGCAAGGCATGCCCATCAGGGCTGTGCATCAGCACACTCAAGCTCTTCTATCTCCCCAGTGAATTCCTGAGCCTACAGATGCAAGGGGCAGAGATGCTGGGCACAGGAGGACTTTGGACAGCTATGTGTCCCCCAAGTAAGAGCCACCTTCCTATCCTGCCACACTTGCCCTGAGCTGCCCACAAGCAAACTTCCTGGATCCAAAATATCTCAACTTGGGCTTTGCCTTCCCTATAGCTACTGTGGTCACTCCAAGCCCCCTTTCATCCTGCAAAGCTCTCTCCTTCCCCCATCACTTCCCAATTGAGTCCTTGCCATCACGTCTCCCCCCAGGATGCTTCCTGAAGGTGTTGCAGCACTCACAGCTGAGAAACGCTGATGCATTTGGTCTAAAAATACGTAATTAGATGTTCCAACCACTTCATTATGGCACCATTATGATCGGACTGCGGGGTCTGGCAGGAACTTGGTGGGTTTGCCTTCACTTCTGTGCAGCTTTGCTGCAAAGGCAGCTTCACCGACTCCTTGCAGATAACAGGACAGTCTGTCATCAGCCCAGCCTGAAGGCAATCACAAATACCATTATCTGGCTAAACTGATCATCACTTTGTCATCAGAAAATTTGCTATTTCATAAGAGCATGGTAGGCCCTTGAATTAATTCAATTGCTTCAACTCACCTTACAGCGTGCACTTCATTGGCCTGCAGTGACACTTTCCATGGCTTCTGCTCTTCAAAAGGCAAGCCAACAAGATAGATGGATTGCAGGAGGGCCCAAACAGAGCTTGGTTGGAGGACAGAGCCCATTCACCTGCCCCAGGACAGGGTGAAGCTGCTGGGGTTCTGAATTTCCTTGCATCAAAGTGAATACAGCAGATGATTATCCCTTTGCTAGGCTGCCCGGGAGAGCAGAGGGGACCATTTCTGTCAGCTTGTTTGTGGCAGCAGAGTGATAATTGAGAGGACCAAGACGTGAGTTGAATGCCCAGAGTTCCCCTTGGTGCCCAAATCCTGCAGAACACAGCACTAGAGCCCTCCATGGAAGAAGCATGGACGCTAGGTAATGCTCATGGCTGGGTTTGGAGAGAACATGCTAGGAAAGTAGCTTTTAATCTCCTGTAAACTCTCTTGTATCTGTGTCTCTCCTCTCTTCGCTGTCCCACCTGCACCCACACCTTGAACCTAGTCTACCCCAGCCTTTCTGAAAGCTCTTCTTCTCCTCCATGAGATGCTGCAGAGAAGGAAGAGATCTACTTGAAGACCTGCCTCTTTCCCCACTGCATTTGAAGAGCCTGTCCAGCAGCAATCAGGGAATCAGGAGTGAGGACCACGAGGGCTTATCCAGAGCCCACCCCAAACTCCCAGGGACCAGACAGCAGCACCACAGCCATAGCATCTCACTCTGCTGGGTCCTCCATTCGCTTCACGCCTGTGGCAGCCTGAGCATTGCAAAGATGAAATAGGAATCAGTGTTGACCAGGAACCACAACGTGCTGTGGCTGTAAAGGTTCAACTGTAGCATAACCCCCCACGCCTGGTGTCACCCCACAAAAACTAGAGCCTCCTCACAGGGAAGACACTATCACTGCTCACCACACCAACAGGCTGATCCCTTTGGGTGCACTACACTTCTGAACATGGAGTAAAAACCCCCATGACCTCCTCAGCAAGTCCTACCTCACTGGGTGGTGACATGTGGTGAATCACCCTGCCTGGTGCAGAGCAGAGCTGGAGCTCCCAGAGATGTGTAGCACCATGTGATTCCTCTTTAATTACACAGGGACTTAATAGAGTTTGCTGGTAAACACCTTGTAACCACATGTGCCTAGAGATTACTGGGTAATTACGCTTAGTGGATCACCATGTAAGAGGGAGCATGATTTAGGAATGAAAAACAACCAAGCAAACATGCTGCATTCATTGGCATCTGCCATGATGCCTTCCTGATCAAATGCCTAACTGGATAGCCTTTCCTCATGTCTCCTTTCCCCCCTTTCTGCAACTAGGGAAGCCTCAGAGGAGGCATTTGAGAGGTCCAGGGGTTGGGATGGTCTGGAGCAGCTTCTCACTTCGCATACCAAACCCTCTGCAAGAGCTCTCCATGCTCCACCAGACAATCAGATGTTCAGAGAGAACAGAATGTGGAATACATGGTACCAGTTCCCCTCACCCTGAATTCGCTTACCATGGGGACAGATTCTGGTCTTCCTCTTCAGAGTGCATGCTGGAGACAAAGAAATCTGGAAGAGCTCTATTTTGTGAACCAGTTTCAATCACCCATTGCAACTCTGATCCAGAGCCTGCCAAACCTGCCACCCCCAGGAGCTGTGCAGGCCTCTGCTCAGACCAGGGTGACTGCAACAGCCAGGGACACCTTGCTCCTGATGAGACCTGTGCCAAGACTTCCAGCAGCATCCCCTCCCACCCAACAGAGCTGGACCAAAAGAGATGCTGTGCAGTTGTCATTTCCCATGGCCCCTACTCATAGGTTGCACTCACTGCATGGACCTGCAGCACCCAAACCTGATGGTTACCTTCAAAAGAGCAGAAGGAATGATTCACACATTTCAGAGAGTCTTAGATCCCTGTGGCAGATGACAGCTTCAAGCCTTTGCCTTTTAATGAGCACAAACAACAGCACTGGTCATGTTAAAATCCCCACACCAGAACAATCTGAGAGAAAGGTTGAACACAGAGCATAGGCACTTTCAGGGGGTGATTCTAAGGGGTGTTCTCCTGGGCAAGGGTTTCTGCTACAGAATCCAGCTTCAATGGAAATGCAGAGCAGCACTGACTGACCTGTTTATGAATGTATGAATCCATTTGCAATCAATTAGCAGTTCTCAGCAGAGTGGGAGGCATAAACACCATCACCAACGTAAACATCAACACTGTGCCCTCCAAATGTTCGCTGCACACCTGTGAGCACAGAAGCCACCTTCCCAAGCAGCACAATCCTTGCACCCTCAGGGCCACCTAGTCTCATCTGGAGCCTCAGGATACGAGTTTACACTCAAGATCAAAGGCCTTTTCCTCTTCACCTTAAAAGCACATTTCCATATGGCTTTGCCTTCCTGCACCATGGAGAGATGACAACATGGAGTGATGACAACATGGGGCCTTCCAAGCCTGGAACTCATACCAGGGTGAAAAGCAAACCACTGTCCCCTCAACAAGGGCTGGCAAGACTCCTGTGTGCTGTGCAGGAAGCACCTCCAGAAATCCATCTAAATAGCCCAGCAAATCCAGCACAGAGCTCCCCTGACACCTCACAGGTAGTTTAGTACAACAGCATGGCTTGGGGCCAGCCATGGCCCTCAGCCCCAGGTTTCCTGCCTCATGTCAGCCTCAGATAGGATACAAGCATTATCTAAATGCACCAAGTGAAGTAGAAAGGAGCAGTGGGAATTCACAGATCAGATGGTGGCATTTCATCCTCAGCTGCACATCCGATTTGTCAGTACCAAAACCTTGGTCCTGCAGCCATAGTTACACCTGCACATCATCAGCCCATGCACAATCTGGTGTCATCATCCCTCCGCCTGCATCTCCCTCTCTCCTATCTGCACAGGTAGAGCGCTGTGCACCAGGGCTGGAGTGCAGCACTGCTGCTGGCTGGATCCCATCACATCTGAGCCACTGGTCACTGCAGGGAATGGGCAAAAATCAGAACAAAAATGAGTGCCCAGAGCAGCAGAGCTGGGCATGCCTGGGAGACAGAGCCACAAGCAGGGCAGCCTCTGACCAACAAGTGGCACCAAGCTTCCCTGAGCCACTGGCCACTAGCAAAAGGATGCAAAAGCCATTGCAGGTCACCACCAGGCAGCATCAGAAGAGTTAAATGGAGATGGCACAGATGGCAATGGCACAAAGCTTCTGAGCTCATTTTTTTGCCTCCCAGGCACACAAACCTGAGGGATACAGGCTGGGTAAGGATTTGCAGAGCTGGGTGAGGCAGCAGTGAGGAGATGGCTCTTGGCAACATTCACACCAGTCACAGAACATGCTGATGGGAGAGATGGCACCCCATGCCTTGCTCACAGAATCAGCTAGGAGATCGTGCCTTGGCTAAGAACAGACATAAGCCTGCATTTGGGTACAGGAAGTCCTGGGTTGAACCCATCAACTACTGGGAAAGAGTCTGGAAGCACAATAGGGTAAAGCCCTTCCAGGCAGTGCGCAGCCCTCATACCACCTGTGATCCCAAAGGGATCTTAAGCAATCCGTAAGTGATCAGCAGCACAGGAAGCAGTCAGCAGATGTTACACAGTCCCCAAACCTTTAATAAAACACGTGGGTACTTAGAAATAACAGCAATATTTAAGCAGAGATGGCAAAGCCATCCAAAGGGCTGGGCAAGAGCCATGGTGGCAGCAAATCCAGAACCTGAGGCACAGCAGTGATGCTCCCAGGGTCACAGAGCAAGGCCATGGCAGGAAGAGAAGCACCTCCCAAAAGACACCCATCCCTGTGCTTGCGGCATACTCGGTGGCCTCCTCCCGTGAGTCATGTCAGAGCAACAGTTAGGCAGCATATTTGGGTTTGCTGGCACCTCTCTGCATGTGGGGGAGGACCCAGCGAAGGAGCTCTGCTGCACAATCAGATAGTTATAACACACCAGTGCCATTAACAGCCCTTATCACTATCAGCAGCCAAGCTGGTTATTAAGGCTGGAAAGGAATCCCAAAAGGAACCAACAAGCATTTGTTAAAATTGGCTTAGAGGAAGCTTAACAGTCCCACCTGACCACTGCGGTCACTGACCCCAGTGAGCACATCCCAGCCCTCTCCACCGGACCAGAGCTCATTGCCCAGAGATGCAGAGGAGCACCCTTTGTTATCAGCACCCAGCAGGCACAGAATCAGTCCCTATTGTTCCCTACCCGGGCACCACCAACCCCACTCCTCTGGGATGGAGGCTCCCTCCTGGTCCCAGGTGTGGCTGAAGCAGAGGGCACCTGGAAAGTTTCCTGGGCTCTGACACAGCCCAACAGAGCTGGAATCACCTGTTCTGTTGCCTTGCAGCATGCCAAGGCATTTTTCACGGTGTTTTGCTTGGGAACCACCCAAGCCTTCGGATTGAGAAACCCCAACAACCAACGCAATGGAGAACTCACTTCTACTGCTCTATACCTGGGGGAATCCTCCTGTCTTCATACAGCCTCTAGGACTCACAGGAAGGGATGATGCCTTCCTCAGGCAGGTTATCCCAGGAGGATGACCCTCAGGTGTCATCAGCATTGACACCTTTGGCTGGGGGCTCACTGCTTTTAAAGGAATGAATCAAAGCTGCGCTAGTGAGGTGGGTACCGCGGCCGAACATCGCATCAGCAAGGGATAAGAAATTGACTGTGACTCAATCAAACCTGATCAATCTTTCCAGACTTTGTAACAAGGACACGAAACCCGAAGTAGCCAGACTAGCACCAGGTGCCAGTTCCCATCTTATGCAGCACATTTTCAAGCTCTGCTTTAGGAATTCATGCATACTGCATGAGTGCCTCTGTCCCTGTCTCACACAAAAGAAACACCCACATCCCCAGCTGTAGAAGGTACATGTTTTTCAGTGCTGCACCTGTGCTTTGCTCAGGTCCCTGGTTTCTGGGTCTCTCCTTACCCTGCTCCTCCTCCCCATCAGAGGGTCCCCCATGTCCATTTGCATGTAGGCAGCAGCATCAGGGAGTGAGCCTGCCGCCTGTCAGAGTGCTCCCGGCTCCCTCTCACCATGTTGAGTATCAACGTTTTATTCCATGATCTGCCCTCCAAGCCCCAGAAATACAAGCCAAGAAAAGTACTCAGCAGAGATAAGCACCATGGCTTTGCCCACATGAAAGAAGGGCCAGCAATGCCAGAGCCTGTCAGAAAGCAGAAACCAGGCAGGAAATAATAAAAATCCATCCCATTAGGCTTGTCAACCCGGCTGTGACATTTTCTTTCCAATTCCTCCCAGCCAGACCAGTGCAAATATCAGCCCCATTCCCACCGCCATGGCAAGGGGATGCCGTACTTACTGCTCGTGCTCATCTTGCTGGTCCCTCCTCTGCCCTTCTCATTCAACAAAGGGGGAAAAATGCTCTTTAAATCCTCTTTTTCTTTCGCGCCCCCTTCAGCGGGAGGAGGCTGCCTCTCCTTCCCCGCAGGAATACCTCTATGCGATCCTCTGACTAACGCATCCCAACGCGCCCCGCACCGCCGGCTCCAGCTCCCGAAGGGCAAGCTCAAGGGTGTCTGCGGCGGGGAGGGGAAGCGGCGGGACACCGGGGGCCGCCCGGGGGGAGGGTCCCGGCGGAGCCGCGGTCGGTTCTCCCCACCCTGGGGCTGCGCCGGTTC
>JASSUY010029110.1:0-17419 GCA_032466535.1 Forpus xanthops
CGCTCCTCATCAACGTCTAAACCTGCCCTGGTGCAGCTTGAGACCCTTTCCTCTTGTCCTGTCACTTGCTCCTTAGGGTAAAGAAGCCCTGGGGAGGAGTTCAGGGCAAAGGGGCAGCAGAATCCACACCCGGGTTGTGCCTCACCTCAGGTAAGGACACGGCAGCGCACGGGGAGTGGGTTTATTGCTTTGCCATTTTACACGCCCTAAGAAATCAATGCCCTGCGAGGCAGCGCCTTGTGATACAGCCACGTTGCAGCTCTGCAGCTTGCTCTACTGCTTGTCCAACTCTTGCAATACAGGAGGAGCAGAAGGAATTAAAACCTGGATTGCTCACATCCCTCTGTACAGGTCCAATGAGTGGCACTGTGCTCCTCCTCACAGCTCGCCACTGCAAGCATTGGCACCTGTGCAGTGCCCATCAGTGGTGTCAGGCTCATCGTCTTCAGGCTCTGCATCCAAAATGATGGCCACTTCGGAGAACTTCACTCCTTTCAGGTCCTTTCCAAGGGGAGGTGGTGTAGGGTGCAGGGCTAAGGAAAGAGCTGGCTCCTCATCCCTGTCTGTCAAAAAGCAATCCTGCAGGACATAGCACAGGTAAGGCAGAGAGTGATGAGTGCTGGAAACAGAGTGTAGCTTCATATATACAAATAGCATATATTTTATACAATTTTATGGATAAGAGAAGCTGTGGGAGACTTCAGCGCAGCTTCCAGTGTCTGAAGGGGGCTACAGGGATGCTGGAGAGGGACTGTTCATCAGGGACTGCAGTGATGGGACAAGGGGTGATGGGTTCAAACTGAAACAGGGGAAGTTTAGATTGGATATAAGGAAGAAATTCTTCCCTGTGAGGGTCGCCCAGGGAAGTTGTGAATACTCAGTCCCTCGTGGTACTCAAAGCCGGGTTGGATGGGGCTTGGAGCAACCTGCTCTAGTGGAAGGAGTCCCTGCCCGTGGCAGGGGATGGGAGAGGGATGAGGTTTGAGGTCCTTTCCAACCCAAAGCATTCCGTGATTCTGTGTTCTGTCTCTGAAGCTTGCAATGAAAGCATTAGTTTTAAGGCTGCAGGTTTTAGGAGCAGCCCATGAGTACCCTTTACTGTACACATTCCATACAAGATGGAAGAAAATCTTCATTTCTGGAGCACAGAGTTATTGTGCCCCTTCTAAGCAGGACAAACAGCCCTTCCTCAATAACTGATCATTACTTCATCTAAGATTCTATGACTTATTTCTGTTTCCATCACTAGGTTACTATTTTGCAGGGGGGTTGGAACTAGGTGATCTTAAGGTCCTTTCCAACCCTAACTATTCTATGATTCTATAATGCTGTCTGTTATTTGACGGCTAATGATAAAATCTCACCCCACTCTGCAGTTGGAAAGCTGGTTACCTGCTTGGCTGTGAAATCTGCAGTGTGCTGGGCCTCTACATTACTGGGCTCAGCAGCTTTTTCAGGTGCTCCGTTATCTTCATGTTTGCTGTCGAAGTCTAACAGCAGTGTCTCAAGATAACTGCACTTTTCATCAGCCTGAATCAGATCTTTGTCAGAGTCTCCTCCTTTGGTGTTTCCCACGTTGCTAAACTCAATCGTTTCCTTTTCCCTGAAGGAGTGAAGAGAATACCCAACACCTTGAGCTGGCAAGTAGTTAAGTGAGAAGAATCTCAGCCTCTCTAAAACTGAGAGCAGCATGTACACAGATCTCAAAATGAATGGGTTTTAACATTCAGGGGAAAATTAAGTGGCTTCTTGTATCTGGAAGGGTTTTTTTTGTTCATAAGGCTAAAGAGTAAATAGGAGTTTGCACTTGTAATTTCTGGTGTAAGATTAAAAAGGCATTTGCAGCCTTCACTCATTGAGTTTTTACTTGTAAGAGTTCTGAAGAATTGACCTGTACACCGCTGAAAGATACAAGGAAGATGCTCTATCAGCAGAATAAACTAGAGCCAAACCTTTTGATATCCTGTTTCTTTATCACTTTGGGATATCACCACTCTACTTACACATTATTGATGTGCTCCAGTTTCTCTAAGCTTTTCACACTTCCATTTTTGTCAGTTGCCCATGGATTATCAATACCCTTCGAGATTTCAGCTTGCTGCTTAATCAGATACTGCTCCTGCTTCCTGCAAATGATAAGTACATTAAAATGGAATGGTTAGTTCATTGTGGAGATTGGCTTTACAGCCGTTTTAAAAACAGAACTCGAAGTATTTGTGTCAGGAGTTTAATACACAATGTTTTTGGGTTAGTTTGGAGGATTCCCTATTTTCCCATAATGGCAGCAGGGTGAATACCTGCTGCCCTCTTGGAAATGAGGATTTGTTTTCCTATACTGTGTAGCCCTGCTGCCACTGAAGTTTGCAGCAGAACCTCTGATTTCAGCATTTGTGGGGTTAGAGGAAATGTCAGTGGGTATATTACAGCTCCATGTGCCCCCTTCACAGTTGAAAGGTCTGCTGTCCACATTTCTGGGTTTGAACCTATTCGTCTCTGCTGTTGCTGCATGACAAACAAAAGGAGAAACCAACGTTCGATTACACACAGTGTCTCTAATACCTACAATATGCCAGGCATTTTGATCTGTAGCAAATCTTAGGCAATACTCCAGGCAAATACCCGTACATCATCAGCTAAATGTTTTTCAGCTTGACATTTAAAGTGAATTTACTAGTTGTAAGTCTAAGTTTTATTGTTATAAGTGTTTGTACCTTTTCCTTCTTATGGTAAAAGCTACATATACCAGGAAGCCGATGAGGCTGCAGGCCAGCAGAACACTGAGCACTATCGTTGCAATGAGCTCAGGACTTGCTGAGTCAGCAGAAGCTTCTTCTATGCTGGTGGTAACAGGCCTTGCAAATATTTTCTCCAGTTCTGTCTCAATGTTACTCTTCTGCTCCTGAAGTTTTCTGAAGATAGAAGAGTAAACTGCTCATTACTTATCAGACTTCCACTTGGCTTGAAGACCAGTGAAGAAAACAGAAATAGCATTTCTTGGTCCACCCTATTCCAAAGATTCAGACATATCTTTAATTCTGGAAAACCCGTTTTCTAGCAACAAACCCTGCTGCTTCTGAGCTAGTGGTGCAACACTGGGAAAAATTTAACTGGAGAGGTCAGGATCCTTTAAAGCCACGTCAAGGCAGCTGCATGTACTCTCATAGATACCAACACTTTCCTCAGAGGAAAAGCAGCCTCACAGTAGCTTTCCTGTGCCTAAATGGGCCTGCAAGAAGTCTGAAGAGGGGCTTTTTACAAGGGCATGTAGGGACAGGACAAGGAGAAATGGCTTTAACCTGACAGAGGGGACATTTAGATTATTCATTAGGCAGAAGCTCTTCCCTGTGAGGGTGCTGAGGCGCTGGCACAGGGTGCCCAGAGAAGCTGTGGCTGCCCCATCTCTGGCAGTGCTCAAGGCCAGGTTGGACACAGGGCTTAAGAGCAACCTGCTCGAGTGGAAGGTGTCCCTGCCTGTGGCAGGGGTTGGATCTGGGTGAGCTTTAAGGACCCTTCCAACCCAAACCATTCTGTGATGCTATAAAATAGACATCATTCATGGTTTTGACAGACTCTGAAAATGACTTTTCAATAAATAATGAAAGCTTTCTGAATTCTAAAACCTCCCTTTGAACACTGAGATAAACCTAAGGTAAACTGTTATTTGATCTAAACCAATTAGTAATTGTCTTGGAAACAAAACCCAGCTGCATAGCTCTGACACCCCGAACACAGACTGTGCCATACTGACCTTTTTACATCTTCTGCAGGTACCTCCTTGTTTGCCTCATCAAAGGCAATAATTTGTACATAGGTTACATCAGTGCTGCTTCTTGCTTTTCTTTCAAACTCATTGGAATAAACATCAACGACGTATACATTCCACGCAAGTTTATCTTCCAGGACCCTGCCACCATATGAAGAAAACATTTTAAATTAGCTGGGTAATGACAAATTCTTTTACTCTGGAAATGACATGATATAAACTTGGCATATATTTAGTAGTTTAAGCATGTGAAAATGCAGGATTATCATCAGCAAAAAGAGTTAAGCTATTTGCCCTGTATCATTGAGTGAGCAGCAAGGGGATAAAGAAATCCAGTCCAGTCCTTGTGTCTGATAAGCAAAGGTACTTTTCATGAGTAGATGCTACATAACTTTTGTACGTAGCCTGAAAATTCTTAGGTGCCATTAGAATAACTGACTAATTACAGAAAGGAAGGCTCATTTCACTTATACCTTGATTTTATAACCAATATTGTATAGTGATATCATATATTTAGTCATGCTTTTCAAAGTGGTATATGGCTCATTTCATGCCAGATGTTATTTTTTATAAGTACAGGCAGTGATAGCTATAGAGTATTATAAACAGCAAAGGTGGGGAGGAGGGAAATCTAGCCTGATAATGCACCATCCCTGGAGACATCCAAGGCCGGGCTGGATGTGGTTCTGGGCAGCCTGATCTAGTTGAAGGTCTTTCCAGGGGATTGGACTACATGACTTCTGAAGGTCCCTTCCAGCCCAAGCTATTCTATGAAGGTCTTCCAACCCTAACCATTCTATGATTCTCATTGTTTTCTCATTTTTCCACAGAG
Source organism: Forpus xanthops (assembly GCA_032466535.1). Classification (NCBI taxonomy): domain Eukaryota; kingdom Metazoa; phylum Chordata; class Aves; order Psittaciformes; family Psittacidae; genus Forpus; species Forpus xanthops. The sequence goes on from JASSUY010029110.1 coordinate 4,596, forward strand.
AGATTTTCACACTGGATCAAACCTGTGGCCCAGTTGATGCATTTAATTTTTACCAACCAGAAAATGATGCCATAATAGTGTCAACATCACAAACTCAATGTTTCCAGCATTCAAAGTGATTTCCCCTCAAAAACTGAGTCTTTCCAATGTAAATCCACATGTATGTATAATCAAAAAACCTCATGTCCTTCATGAGATCTGCTGCTGTGCCACAGTGGGTTTTTGATGTGTAGTGAAGGTGGGTTTGGTTTGTGGCTTCTGTTTGTTTCCACATTTGCATCTTAGCCTACTGTCAATGAAAGCTGTATCCTAGGCTATTGAAAATCACAGAAACGTTGAGGTGGGAAGAGACCTCTTGGAATTGTCTAGTCCAGTGACCTGTTTGGCATTCATCAGCTTAAGCCAAAGCCTTACCAGGGTAAAAACTGGTGGATTCCTCTGAATTCCCTCAAATTATCCTGACCTGCAACAAGTTGAAGGCCTTGTCTTTCATGGGCACTGGCTCTATCACCTCCCCTCACTACAGGCTGTCAGACCCCTGTATCTCAAAGGGACTCTAAACTTGTCATTAGATATTATATCAGAATAAGCTTCACAGATTCAGAAATACCTTTTTACTTCAATAATGTTCCTTTCAACAACATTGATCATCTCACTAAGTGCCACGACCACAATGTTGTTACTGGAACTGGGATCCACGATTACCTAAGAAAGCAAGCAAGCACATGTAAGGTTTTCTAAAGCTTTTATACCTTGCTTAAATTGACTTTCAAAGAAAACCCCAACAAATAAACCCGCAAGGTCCCCTCTGATGTAAAACAATTGTCCTCTGAAAGCCAGCCTTCATGGCAGCCTATTTTTATATCAGTGGAAACAGTAACCACATAATTCAGGCCTGAAATTACATAGTGAATATTGGCCTATCACATACCCTCACTGTGTGGTGTTAAGTGTCATTACCAAACCCTTTTTTTATACAGAATATGGACACAGAAGCAAATCAGAACTGTAAATAATCTTTCTTACATTGACTGTTGTCCGGGCTGTGAGTCTGCTTGTGCCTTGGTCTGTAGCTTGGACTTCCAAATAAAATGTTCCATCTTTTCCTGCTACAGACACGGTGAAAACCTGCCCTGTATTTTCATCAATGTCAAATTCATTGCTTTGATTGTCCACTAAGCTGTACAGCAGACGTCCGTTGTCTCCTGAATCCGGATCTGTGGCCTGGGTTTAAAAAAGGGGGTTTGTGAAATTCAGCTTGTGGCTTTCGGGCTGCACATTGCTCTTCAGTCATTGATCTGCAGTTTCTGTTTGTAAGAAATAGGTATCCTAGAATGGGGCTGTCATGTTTTTCTCTTTGCACTAAACACAAAGTGGGGCACAAACTATCAGAATCAGAGCACAGGTATAAAAGAGGAAGGACATTTACCATAATAAGGTCTGGAGGATTCTACAGCCAGGAGCATAAAAGGAGCAGGCTAGAACTGTGTGATAACCACAGACTTGGAAATTGCTCCATTTTGTAATTCATTTCCCTTTTGGGTCTGATAGGTGACAAAGCAGTTAGCGGTGTCAAAGAAAGAACAATAGGCTGTGCAGTATGTGATCCTTGGTGGCAGCATGGGTCAGAACAGACTATCTAGCTCTTCTGATAGGCCCACTGGTAGGACGAGTATGGACCAGTTACCTCAACACCCCATCTTTCACTAGCGTTATGTTAAACCTGGACGATGGCTGAATCAGTCTCAAGCTTTTGAGAGCAGTTATAATAGCTCCTTTAAACCAGCTTAACTATGGAAGAAATCCAAATCTTACAAAAGATTCTGTCCTTGTGAAGAACAGAGGAGGATGCTTTACCTGCACTGTAATAACAGGGTACTTGTATGGCACAGAGTTGGGTATCCGAGCGGAGTAGGTGTCCCTCAAAAACACTGGCTCTTCATTTACATCCTGCACTGAGACTCTCAGCATCACCACGTTTTCAGCAAACAGGCCTGTTGTGAAAGAAACGCAAGTTAACTGCAGCAACAGACAGCATCAAAGTGCAGCTTTCAAAGGCTGGGTCAGGCTGTGCTGCATGTGAGGAGGAGAGAGAAGAAAGGGAATGCAGCAGGGATGTGCCCAGAGGAGCTGTAAATTCACTCCTCCTGAGGCCTCAGAGCCTGTATTGAGTTGCAAATACAGAAGACATGTTCCTTGCCCCCGATTTAAGTTGGGAATGTCCTCCAAAGCATGAACTTACTTGCATACTGGACTTGTGCAGCAGATGGGAGGTTTTCATTTGCTTCAACTAAAAGCACATACTCAGACAGTTCCTCATAGTTCAAATTAACTGCTGTTCTCAGATGACCGCTTTTTGGATCCAATCTAAAATGACCTGAAAGGTAAAGCATGCACCTTCGTTGTTATAGCTACCATTTCACCTGTGTCCCTCCTACCTCTTAGTTGCCCTTTCTCTGCTCTCAAGAATGTGAAATGCAACACTTCCCATGGCTGAGCAGAGGACACATCGCAGCAAGCAGGCCTTAAACATGTCAAGGAGCAATACACTTGGGAAACAGAATTGCAGCTTCTCGTTGCACAAGTCCTTTTTCACAGATTTCCAGGTTTTTCTCTCAGTTTCCGTATATCTATTTCTCCTTTTTTGTGCACCACATGGAGTTGCAGCACAGCTGCAAGAGCTGAAGGAGGGAGATGCCCTAACACAGATGCCAGCGTAAGGAAATGATAGACTAAAAGTGATTGGCAGGGAGGAAGCTGCTTGCTAACAGCACCTTCTATTTTGGCTCCTCAGCCTGCAAGTTACCCTAACTTAAGACTACAGGAACCCATTTTCCAGCAAGCTGCTACCCCTTTTTTAGCCAAAGAAGATTAACAAAGCCCATGCAGATAAAAAAGCTCAGAAAAGAAATCTTGTATGTTTTCTTCTTTTTAAAATAAGACAAATTTCTAGCCTTGCTTTCCATCTCCTCATTTACGTACAGCAACATCTGTAATGGGTTGCTCAGGGAAGTTGTGAATAGTCCATCGCTGGCGGTGTTCAAGGCCAGGTTGGACAGAGCCATGGGTGGCATAGTTTAGTAGGAGGTAAATGGCAAGGTAACCCATGGCAGGGGGGCTGGAACTTGATGATCTCGAGGTCCTTCCCAACCCTAGCTGTTCTATGATTCTATCTGCCACACAGAAGACAGGTTATTCTGTTACCCGTTTTAACTCATAGGGGAAATAGTACTCACCTTTTTCATTGCCAGATGCAATTGTGTAGTCAATCTGTTTTCCTGAAGTTTCGATCACAGTAAAATCATAAATTAAATAATCCACTCCTGTGTTTTCCAACACAGAAACGCTGATACAGGAAATAAATGATAAACCATAATGTTAAATTCCCCAGCAGTTGTTGTGCTCACAGGCTTTGAAGTTTAACTCTTTCATAGCGAGTTCTCTGTGGGAAACCCTGCTCCCTCCCCTCTAGCGGTTTGCTACAGTTCCATGACTTTCAGAGTATAGCACAAGCACTGATTTCCTAGCCAGACATTGTTTATCCTTGAGTGAAGGCTAAGGAAAAATGCTTTATTAGTGTGCAAGAGGAAAGGCACAAAGAGTTTGGCTTCTGCAAGCTGCACGATAAAAGGTGATGCCTTGAATCACATTCACAGAACCAGTGGCGTAGCAGAATTCCTTGGATGTGTTGTTTAAAGAAACCCTGATGTCCTTTCTTCTGCATGGTAGAATGCAAAAATGAGCTTCAACTTCACTGTTTTCCACTACCTGGAGAATATGTACCAGTTATATTAACTTAATATGAAAGCCTCACCTGATTTCACTCCTGTTAAACCGAGGAACAAATGGGCTGTTGTCAAACACATCGAGAGTAATCACAGCAGTGGCATTTAAAGAAGGAGAGCCTTTGTCCCTTGCCATCACTGTTAAATGCATCTCCCCAGACCGAGGCAGGCTTCCAGTTGTAATTATTTTCCCCTCACTCATATCTTCTATCAGGAAGAAGGGGATGAAGTTTTGATCAGGGAGGATGTAGTACTCAACAAGGCCATTTAGTCCCTGCCATGGAAAGAACACAGATCTAGCAAACAAAATTAAACAATAGGAACAAAGAGAATGAGCTGCAGTGCCAACTTCAGAGGTGTTTCGTAAGCAGATATCTCCATGTTCAAGCCAGCTATATGATGTTCATAGCTATGTACAGCTATAGAATCTGTCTATTTCAGAAGTTCAAATAACTTCGCAGACAGTAAATTGCTTCGGTCCTTGTACAGTCCTGACAGACTGGTACAATTCCATATAGTAAGGGGAAAAATCAAGGCAAATATAGCTGAAGAAACATGCCAAAGTCAGTGAGGGCATCAGCATCAAGGCAGAAACACCAACAGTCCTAACTTCCAGTTCCCAGTGCTGTTAGTCAAACAGAATTCACTTTCTGCTACACTTGGTATTTCGTGCCTAGAGAATGCAGAATAACACATTTGGGCTGCAGCCTCAAGCAGCGTTAAGCAGTCATTACCTGATCTTTGTCGGTAGCGCTCACGGTTATGACATGAGTACCTACAGGATTAATCATGTTTATAGAAGCAGAATAGGAATTCTGAGCAAACACTGGAGCATTATCATTCACATCCATCACCAGAACAGTGACATGAGTAGTTGTCTAGAAAAAAAAATGGTTTCATGCGGTTTAGAATGTCTCAGTGATATTTTTCATTATATTCGTGTGCAAGAAAGTATAAATCAGGCTTTGGAAATTCCCCAATAAAACATTGAGTTAGGTTGAATTTTGTGACCTCAACATCAGAGATTGTTACAGGACTTTAATGCAAGAGAGGAGGGAACTCAATGGTGCAGTAGATTCTACCTCTTGAAAGGTGTCTGAAGGAATAAGACGGGGATGCCAACATGTCCTACTGCTGCTGCGAGATGCAGGTAAGTGAACCACACGTGTTCTAATTCTGTTAAGTGAGGGTTCAATACCTTTCCAAATAAAAACAGCACAACTGGAGCAATTTGCTGAAAATTACTTCTTCTCCCATGAAAGTTATCACAGCACTTACAGTACTCACAGCAGCAGGCAAGAAATCCAATTCCCCAGCATAGGTTTGTCTGCAAACAATTCGGGGTCAAATTCTACTGTGATTTTCAAGTATTTCAGCAATTATGATGTATAATACTGCTCAGCATGGACAAATGGCACGGAAGGCTGACCACAACCATGATTAGGTGACTAATTAATTCTGCACATTAAATGTCTTTGATAGCTCCCCTTCTACTACTGCCAAATCCAATCTGTATAGAATAGTCACTGCTCATTACAATAATGATCTTTTACCTGAAAGAAAGGGGCAGATTTATTGTTGACTGCGCTCACTGTAAGGTTGTATTTATTCATGGTTTCGTAGTCTGGAGAGTTCTTTATCTTAATGTTGCCATTTATTTCATCTATTTCAAATACATTTTCTGCACCACCTAAGATACATTTAAAGAAACATTATCAATGAATACATCTTAGAAGCACATGAATATATCTTAGAAACACATAATTAACTACACTCTTAAATTATATGTTTACCTATGTCTTGAGCTCATTAAAACCACTTTTAAAGTGTCACATAGATAATGTAGAAGAAAACAAGGTAACACTTGGAGTGGATGAATGTTTGAAATGTGAGCCCACAGAATGGGTTAAGACAGTGATCCTGCCAAGATCTCCAAGAGATGTCACTGAATTTATTCTAACAAAGGTAGACTGAGTGGCACACACATCTCTCAGAGAAACCACTGCCAAAAGAACTGGCAGTGACTTTTGCTGCTTTTGGCCACCCATGTCCAAAGCCACCTCAAAGTCTGTATGCATACTGGAAATAAAAGACTCTAAAAACATGTAACTGTACGTAAATTGCTCTTAATTGTCTGTATAACAAAACCAGCTATTTCAACTCCTGCAGCCATTGGTCCAGAGGAGTCTAGATCTCCATCTCTGTCAGATACAGGGGCAGTGGCCAAAGGGGCGCTCCTCTGAACTGTAATGCCATCAGCTACCACAGTTAAATGTGATAGGAAACACAACTCAGAGCTGTCGGTCACTGCAGTTCACAAGCTGGCACATTAATGTCAAATGAAATTGCAGGCCCTTTGTATTAATAGCCTGGGCAGCGATCTGAGGCACAGAGTAGGTGACCTGATGTCTGTTGTGGCACTTGTGCTGCAGACATAAAGGTGTCAAGCACAAGAGGGAAGAAGGCAGCTCTCCAGCAGCCCTCGATAGTGACTCAAGTCCCTGACACGCTTGTGATACCATTTACATCTGCTCCTAGTAGCTGTGAAATGTTCACAGTCCATAGCATGAGCAGAGGCTTAACTTAGCAGCATTTATTACCTGGTGCAGGCACGCTGGGTTCTACAAGGCCTTGACCCCTAAGCTTTGTTCAAGAAAGCCATGAGCACCTTTCTTATCAAAATTACTCCTGCCAATTGCAGCTATGGCAGCCAAACAACTAAAGGCTTTCCTAAAAGTTGATTTTGAACAGAATTCAGAGTATGATTAAAAGCAGAAGTTGTAGTTTCTGCAAAAGAATTTTCTATTCAATCAGTTTGAAAGCTGTGTGAGCATAAATCAGTAAAATACCAAACCAGGTTAAAAAGAATCTTATGTAGAAACGGGTGAGGAGATAACACACATATAATGCTATTTATACTTGTAAAAGTATAGACCACAAAGTGACAGTTGTCCCAGTGCAGTGAGAGGATTCCTTATTACCTGTAAGGTTATATACAACAAAGGCATTGTCTCCTGTGTCTCTGTCTGTTGCTGTGATTTTTCCAACTATGAATCCCACAGGCACATTCTCATTTACACTGAGTTCAGTCACTGGATCAAACACAGGTGGCCAGTCATTAACGTCAATGATCTTTATCACAACCGTGCAGTAACCTCTCTTCTTCTCAGGGATTCCATCATCTTCAGCATATATCACAACCTGTGAGTTGTACAGTTGTGAGAAATCAAACAAATAGGTACTGCATAAGGATTAAAACATCTTGATGGATTTTAAATTTGGGAGTATTCTTAAAAAGGTTAAGACAAATTCTGAATTCCCCTCAAAACTATTACTGAAAGCTTATGGAGTACTTTGTCAGTACATGAAGTCTTTCTATATAGGGCAAACAAATTCACTCATCTTTTCACTTGAAGCAAAATAAGGTCATACAAAATAAGGAGCAGTCGCAGCAGCAGTAAAGAAGGTTAACTAAGAATCAGTTTGATTCTCAGTTATACCTGCATGATAGCAGTCCAGTGTGGATTCATGCAAACAGATGGCTCTGACTACATGAGCTGTCACTGCAAAGTTAGTTATTCATGTGCTGAAGTGTTTGAGAGTTTGTAGGACACGTGAACAATGAGCCTTGCTTGGATTTCCTTATAGCTTTGAGGCAGTGTCTTGCTTTAATAAGGTATCACATCTCGAGATGCTCATATCTGAAACAGTGCATCAAATGTTCAGGCAATACCAAGTTAAACAAAAAATTGGCACCTGTTATCAAAAGGAAAGTTTTCTGAAGAGCTAAGACTTAATGCAAACCTGGTACTCCGTAGGTTCCTCTTCATAATCAAAGGAGGTGGTGGAATAAAGAATTCCCGTCGCTTCATCTATCCTGAACTTCAGTCTGTCTCCACTAAGAATGCCGTATGTCAGGAAACCATTTCTACCTGTATCATTATCCTCAGCTTCCAGCTGGATGATTTGAGTAGCAGGCAGATTCTGTGGATGGAGAATAGGTTGAGGCTGTCAGAGGCTGGTTAGCTGCAATGTCTTAAGTGATATAAAAGGGAGGAAGTGACAAAGAGCGCATAAACTCACAAGAGTATAGACATCTTTAAAGCAAAAGTATACAGCTTGTTGAGCACAATATCTTGTTCTCTCTAATGTCCAGAAAAGAACTATTTGTCCCCACCATGTCTCTACCTACAGCAGCAATCTTGAGAAAGAGAATGCAGGGTGATTTCAAACAGACCAAATGTTAACCTTGAGCACCTGACCTGTTGAGGAATTCCTCATGTTTAAGAGCTTCTACTTCCATGAAACTCAATGGATGTTCTCAACTTCAAACACGTTTTTCTTTCTGAACGCTGTTTGGCTAATAATTAATAAATAAAGCATTTCTTCCTTTTTCAAAATGCTGTTTGACTCGAGGTGGACAGTAAATATCAGTGCTTCACTTGCACAGCTATTTGAGACCAGCTCTGAAGTTATTTGATCCAACAAGACATCCACCAATTCCTGCTCTCTAAATATTACACATGGAAATCGATTTTTGAGGTCAGGAAATGTGATTCCGACTCTTCTCCATTAAACTAACTGGGAACATTAAAAATAGGTGCAATAATGAAACCTACATTCAGCTCAATGTTAGGAATGGAGTGGATTTTAAATGAGTTGTGGCTGTTAGAGAGAATGTGTGGGAATCAGCTGGGAAACTCAGTGTGCTTGTCTTTAAATGTAGCTAGCAGATTGAAGTGTGAAAAGTGCTGTTTGGGAATTGAGGAGTGAAACGCTGAGCTAGATGCTTTTGCATAATTAAACCTTGTGGCTTCTTTCGCAGGCTTATCATGACAGAGCAGCCCCAGGCTGAAATCTGGCTTGCTTTCCACCACTGATGTCTTCGTGTCAGGAAGAATCACAACTGATTGTACAGGAGAAAGAGGAATGTTGCTAAATTAGAGCCTTCTGCCTGTTACTTCCCTGTAGGAAGCTCCTTTCCAAAGGGCTGAGTGAGAGCCTATGAGGTGCTGAGCACACCCACTGGATTCTGAACGCACACAAATATTCTGTGTACAGATATGCAAAACCAGGCTGCTGCTTTTCCTTCATGGAGCCTCTTAGTAGTAAAAGACTCACTTTTCCTTCAACATGTCCACGCTTCCAGACCATTCTCCTGTGCATTGGGATTTTCAGCTTGAAATAAACCTTAAAAGACCATATGGCAGAACAGAATGGCAAGCCTGACCAGTTCCGGAGCGTTTACTTGCACACTCATCGAAAGTGTTTTAAAATGGTTATTAATATTCCAAGGATTTATTCTTGTGATTCAGTTTTGAGGGCATTTTCTTACCTCTTCCAATCTTGCTTCTAGCAGAGAGGATGGGAAAACCGGAGGGAAATCATTTTCATCAATAACTGTCACATTCACAGCAACTTCATTAAATATGCTAGCGGTAGATGAATCTGTTGCTCGCACATTGAAAATGGCTGGGAAATCTTCCAGTTCCAGATTCTTCTTTGTTCTTACAATGCCAGAGGATGAATCGATAATGAAATAACCTGTTTAAAAACCCAACGCACACAGAAATTATGCTGGTTGTGATTTTAATAGTAAGTCTGATTGTATGAATCCTTTGATGCAAATGATACACTATATGTACGGATATTGTGTGTCACAGTATTCTTCAAACTTCAACTTGGATTTGTGAGAATGTCAGAGATGTCCAGGCCTGGAATTAACAAACACAAGTAATTTAGAGGTCAGATAGAAGCCAAAACGGAGTTCTCTCCACCATTCTATTCAGAAGGCCTCCACCTTCCTCTGAAACAATGATAATTTGTCCCTTTTTCAGTCAGAAACTATTTTATTTCCTTCAAGTCCTGTTCTTACTGAAGAATTCTGCAAATGGCTTCAAGGAGACCACAGAGCACTTTACAAAAAAGAAATGCTAAAAGCTGCCAAGTTTGGTGGTACAATGGAATCAACTCTGTTTAGTAAAGAAAGGCACACAACAAAGCACTGATCTGCTCCATCCCATGGAAACTTACTGCACACATTCACACTCATTAAGAAAACGTTGCTGAGTCAGTTTTTCAACCAGCAGCCTCTCTACTGAATTAGGTATTCTTTCTCCAGTCACTGTAATGCTATGCCTGGTGAGGTACCCCCGATCTTCCTATAGCAGGCGCAAAAAGCATACAGCTGGTGCAGCCAGCTCTGTATCGTGTATCTGTATCAACCCTAATCTAGCAGAAACAATCACGTGCCAACATCCATGTCACATGTGTACATCTGGATGATACACATCCAATATTAATGGCTGTGGAGCTGAGATAAGAGAGAACAAAGGGAAGAAACAAGCCAAAAGCTAACACCCTGCAGCGCCAGTTGTTCAACACACCCTCCTTGTTACTTCACATAAGGAGCTTACCCTTTTCATCCCCAGACACAATACTGTATATCACAGGGCCCTTATACAATACATCAATGTGTACAACAAACGTGTCTGGCAGCGTCTTCTCACTGAGAGGGGCAGGCTGATAGACTTCTTCAGAGAACACTGGGAATGACACGCTGATGGGAGCTATGGTCACTGACACCTGCAGAGAAAAGGAGATGACCGCAGGGGTTCTGTTTTCAGCTTTACCAGGCTTGTCTACTGAGGTGTGCAGCAGCACAAGCCCAGAACTTTGTCAATACGAAGCTGATGGTTGCTGTGTGCTGAGTTGAGGCATTAGTGCCTTGTAGGCAGTGAAGGTCACTGAAAATGCCTCATCAGTTTCGGTTCACCTGTATGCTTTCCTAAATACAGAGAGGGATTCCAGTTTGTTGCATACACTACATTTCAAATGACTTTTCTAACTGAGCTGCTCCTGGAGAACACATTTTTCCACTGGAGAATGTATGACCAGAGCAGGGGTTTCTAAGTGTTGTAAGTTACAACTGAATTTATAGGTGAATCAAGGTGACAGGCAGTACACAAACAACGCCTGCTGCTTCACAAAAAGAGAGGTAATTCGTTTATGAATGATGCCAGGCAGCTGCTCCCCAATGCTCTGACAAGTGGTGCCTCAGAAGTCTACATTTTAAGCTCCTATTGAATATCATTTGCTGTATGTCCTTATCCATATACTTTTCTAGCCCTGTTTTTCAGTTGCACAAAGCTGTGATATTTAGTGGCAGAAGATCACCAGCAAGTCATAAGCACTATATTAAAAAAGATTTCTTTTACCGTATTTTCATTCCTCAGTCTTCAATTTAGGTATTTTTTTCTTCTATTATAGGCAAACAAACAGGAACACCTTATTTCTGTCTCCTGTTTATTGTCACGTACTTCCCTTACATCCCCTATGACTGTCCCACTCTTTGACCTTGCACAGAAGTCTCCACTCCTCCCATCTTCCTCCCTCATGGCATCTAGAACTCCTGACTTCCTTTTCTGAACTGGAATGACCATTGTATATTGCCATAACTGTTACCATCTTGTGTCCTGTTCCCGACACAGAAGAGGGGATCTGACATTCCAATCCCCATTTTGCCTAGTTTTGCCGCACTAACACCCATTTCCTGGTGTAGTCACACTTGGTTTAGATAAAACAACCTGCACAAGTAAACATTTCAGTACCTTTACAGAAGTCGAAAGAGGCGGCAGACCTGAATCGGTAGCAGTGACTATCAAGGAGTAATACACAGGAACACTCAGTTTGGACAAGTCTTTGGTCAACCTGAGTTCTCCTGTGGTACTGGAAATACTGAAGAGGCCTTCTGAGTTTCCACCTGAAAACAGAAAAACGAGTGTTGGAGAGGTTTAACAGAGCCAGCAGAGACAAGAGACTGAACTATACCTGCAGGGTTTCAGAGGCACGGGTTGAAATCATAACCTGTACATGCAATTTGGAGCAAGATACCTGGCCTCTGCTTATTCTGTGTCTGCATCTCAGGATCACTTGGGCTCAAAACCCCTTGTGAAGCCTCTAGTCCAACCTCTTGCCTCCAAGCAGAGTCATGAATTAATTCAGAATAGGAAGCTCAAGGCTTTGATCCATCAGGAGCTGAAAGCCCCCAAGGACAGCCCCTCTGGGCTACCTGTTCCAGTACGTAGTTATCCTCACAGAGGACTTGTTTTCCCCTTATTTTCAGTCAGAACCTGCTATTTCAATTTACTACCATTGCTTCTCATTCTTGTGTCATGCAGCACAGTTTAGCATCATACAAGTACTCAATAATAAACAGCATGAGATCTTTTTCTAATATACCTGAAATGCTGTAGAAAATGCCTTCATCATAATCCTTGTTTTCATCTCTTGCATTAATATCTACTACCAGTGTGCCAGCTGTAGAATTGTCTAGAAGGATCTGGTGGTATGAGGGCTTGTCAAATACAGGTCCTTCTTCATTAACATCTTCCACGGTAACTAATAAGAGAAGGTCCATGTCTGAGTGTAAGCAGGAATCACACCTAAACAGTTACAAGCTGTTTCTTCAGTAAATATAAAGCAGCGCAGCTCCTCTGGGTTGAGTTGGAGCTCTTCCAGTTTAAACCAGATGGAAATCTTGTGTTCTGTACTTCAAAACACTCGCCTTTGTGGATTAAACTATTACTGTTCAAGCAGTAGCTTCCCTATAATAGGGAAACTTCTAGCCAGTGTGTTGGTATTATTTATGACAGATGGTGACAACATTAAGATGTCACTACTATCTGTCATAAATAACACCATCTTATTGTTTCAGTGGGCTCCCTTCTGTGTCTGTATTCACCTGGTATCTCTAGTCTTTGGCTCAGGTTGCAAACCCTGTGAAACAGGATTGCTTACTGTTACATTTGTACATGGCCCTCCACAATAAGGGTCCACAATTAGTGAAGCGGCTGTACAGTAACATAAATAACACAGCAGGAAGTAGTAAATAAATCAATATTTCCAGTCAGACTGATCAAAAGTAGGGCTGTCAAAAACTAGGGTACCAGCTTCACAGAAATCTTGTGTTGGAAAGATGTGGGTGGGTGGATGGATGGATGGATGGATGGATGGATGGATGGATGGATGGGTGGATGG
>JASSUY010029111.1:0-18935 GCA_032466535.1 Forpus xanthops
TGGCGGCGGCGCGGGGCGGGAGGGCGGCTCCGCTCCCCCCGCTGCGGTCTCGGTTCCCAAGGCGACACTTCCTGTGGCAGCCGAAAGCGGTAGTGCCGGGGAGCGCCGGGCCGGGGATGCTGCGGGGCCGAGGGCCGCGCCGGTAGCGCGCTGGGCCGGGAGGTGCCAGGCATGCAGGGCAAGGCCAAGCTGCTGCTGGTCCACAACGGCCGCATGGTGAGTCCCTGCCCGGCCACGAACAGCTCTGCATCTCCCGGGGATGCCCCACCCGGCGACACGGATCGGGGCCGGGGAGGGGGAGTGGATAACGGGCAGGCAGAGGGATGTACAGGGCTAGGGAGGAGGCAGGCAGGGCATTGTGCGGCTGGGTACCGGGCAGGCAGAGGGGTATGGGGTGGATAAAGGCAGGTGAAAATTCTGGGGCTGAGCACTGCACTTGGGTATTCAAAGCAAGCAGAGATGCAGAGGGGTATTAGGGCAGACAGCAGTATAGGAGCAGGCAGGCAGGGACATATGGGGATGGACTAATAAGGAGGCAGGGGTTTATGAGGCTGAGACAGTAATGTAAGTGGGGGTGTATGGCACTGGAGTAATGGGCAAACAGTGGCATATGGGGATGGGGTTGCAAGAATTAGCAGTGCTGGGGTGGGGAAGAGCAAGGAACGGGCAAGACAGAGGTATGTGGGGCTGGAGTAAGGGGCGTGGCAGCGGCATATGGGGTGGGGAAGAAAGGAGAAGGAGGAATGGGATGGTGAAGCTGGGGTGTGCGGGTCTGGGATGGGGACGGGCAGGCGGTGCAGGGTAGGCTGGGGTGTGCGGGGCTGGCAGGGTGGGGGGCACTTCAGAATGGCCCCTGGCAGGCGATGAGGGGCAGCACCTCTTGGCTGGGCTTTGTCTGTGCAGGCTTTGTCCATGTCCCTGCTTGCTGTGGGTCTTGGGGCACCACAACCCCATGGCTGGTATCTGGGGTGGCCTGCTTCCAGTCCTGCTGCAGTCTGGGTTAGCAACTTCCAGTCCCTGGTGTGGGGCATCTGCGCTCCAGTAGCCCCAGGCCCCAGGGAAGGAGGGAGCAGGCAGTTTGCCTGCCTAGGGCTGTGGTTGTCCTTCCTTCCCTCCCCTCCTCCCCTCCTCTTCCTGTGCTGAGGAGGCTGCTTCTCTCCTCTCTGGGCAGCGGTGGCAGGGTTATGTCTGATAGCATCTGCCCTTTCCCTACTGCTGGCCTGGCCCCAGGGAAGTAGATGTGCAGGAGGTGGAAGAAAAGCTGCGCATCCCTTGTAACCCCCCACCCGTGCTCGCTGCTGTCCTGCCTCTGCCATGGGGCAGCTGTTCCCGTCCCAGCTATCACAGAGCAGTGTTCACAGGCAGCCTGTGTCCTGGGTTTGGATTGGGCTTGCCCTGGTGATGCTGTTCACCCGGGTACCACTCCACCAGGCTGGCAGGTGCTGTATGGACCTTCTCACCTCTCTTCTTTCCACCCCGCAGGGCCCAGCTGTGTCGGACGGAGGTAAGACTGCTCTTTGATGATGCTGGAGCCCAGCATCATCGGCAAGGGAGGGGGAAGCCAGAGGCAGCCTTGTGCCAGGGGCAAGGAGCCAGCAGAGAGCCAGTCCTGTGTCAGCACAGGCTGTGCCATAGGAGAGTGCATGGCTGGGCCCCCGTGGTGCTGGGATGAGCCCTCTGACAGGGACTCACCGTACTCCTATTCCTCCCATCGTGCCTGTCCCTCCTGCTCAACTGGCACCCTTGGGTGCTGAGGGCTGAGAGGCTTCCTGGAGCAAATAGAACCTGGGTACCAGCCAGCCCCAGGCTCCTGTGGGAGTCTGTGCGCCCATCTGTCTCATTGTGCATCAGATACCTCAGATAGTCCATTCACCCATCTCAGTCCCACTGCAGGAGTCTTCCATTGCGGGGTGCTGGTGGCTGATGTTCCCATATCCAGAGTGTGTGCAGTTACCCTCTGTTCTGGACAGGAGGGGAAGGGTGAGGGGCCAGGCAAAGCAGGAGTCTGACTCCTCCTCTGCTCCTGCCAGCTTTGCTGGAAGAGACCTTTACTTTCTCTTGCAAATGACTCTCTTGCCAGTTGCTCACCAGCCAAACCAGTTCAAAAGCTGGGGTTGTCCCTGGAAATTCCCATCTTTTTGATGGAGGGATTCCATTGGGATGCATGGTCACCTTGGGTTTCCCCAGGGGAGGGTTTCCTCTGGGCTGGGAGCTGGGGATGACACTTCCCGCTGGGTTTGTTCCCTGTCATGGCTGGAGGAATGGTGAAAGAAATCAGGACCTCTGCCCATCCTCTGAGCTTCCTTCCATGCTGTGTGCATCCCATGTCCCCTTCCTCCCCACTTTCCCTCCCCGGCTGGGTGCCCTCCCCACACATCCGCTTTGTTCCCCCTGGGAAGTGAGTCACTGGTAGAGTCACAGTGACATGGGGAGGAGAAGCCAGCACTGGCAGGGAGGCTGTCATGCCAGAAAGTGCCAGCTCTGCCATCACCAGCTTCATCCCCCAAGAATGCTGCTGTGATGCTCCTTGTGTTCCCTGCCAGGGAGCTGCTGGCTCTGCTTGGGATGTGGTGGATGAACCTGATGCAGATACAGAGGGCTGCTGGTGGCATAGGATTGACACTGGGGAGCACTCAGGCTGCCACAACTGACCCTTTTTCTCTCTCAGAGTTAAACGCCTCCAGGGCCCGTGGCAGCAACCACAGTGTGAACAGCCTGCCGGGACCCTCTGCCTCCTGCAGCTCTGCTCCAGGGTCTGTGGTCAGCTGGGCCGAATCCTTCGAGACGCTGCTGCAGGACCATGTGGCTGTCACCTACTTCACTGTGAGTGCCACAACCCAGTCCTTGTTCCCTGCTCTTTCTCACTGCTGGCACCAGCTGTCCCACAGCCACAGTGCCAGCCAGGCCAGCAGCTCCCTCTGCCCCACAGGAGTTCCTCAAGAAGGAGTTCAGCGCTGAAAATGTCTACTTCTGGCAGGCGTGTGAGCACTTCCAGCAGATCCCGGCCAGCAACACACAGCAGGTACTGACCTCCATGCTGCCACGGTCACAGAGCTGCTGGATGTCCCAGCAGACATCTGTTGTGGGAGGCTGAGCAGGCTGGGTGTTCTCGTGGGAGGAATAAGGACTGGATGTGATGTGCACCTGAAGGGTATGATTCTCCATTGTGGAGTAGCCAGAGGGTGGAGAGTGCTGCTGGCAGGAAAAAAAGAGTCCAAGGGCAGAGAGCTGCATTGGGATCATGGGGACAAAGCCACACAGGTGGAGGGACAGTTCCTACCTTCAGCTGTATGTCTGTGGAGAGACTGGTGTGTTGTGCCCAGAGCTTGGCACTGGGTGGGGATGGCTGGCTCCAGTGCCCATCCTGAAGCCCAGGTACTGAGCTGGTCCCAAGGGGGACACTTGTCCCATCAGGGCTCAGGTGGCTCCATGGGGTGAGCCTGGAGCTCCCCACAAGGTAGCAGTGAGGAAGGGGCTCCTGGCCTCAGCCTGACTGCTCTGTTCCCCTCCAGCTAGCCCAGGAGGCACGGCGGATCTACGATGAGTTCCTCTCCAGTCACTCCATCAGCCCTGTGAACATCGACAGGCAGGCCTGGATTGGGGAGGAGATGCTGGCCACCCCCTCCCCAGACATGTTTCGCACCCAGCAGCTCCAGGTACGACAGCACCCCCAGGATGAGGGCTGTGGGGCCACCTCGCACATCACCCAGGATCGCTGCTGTCACCCTGGGGCTGTGCCACGGGGCAGTGGCTGGGGTGAGTTGTGGGTGGGCAGGGGTCTTGAGCACACGCGTCCTCCCTTTGCAGATCTTTAACCTGATGAAGTTTGACAGCTACACACGCTTCGTGAAATCCCCACTCTACCAGGCCTGCCTGCGGGCAGAGAGCCAGGGGCAGCCCCTGCCCGACCTGCGGCCCCACTCCCGCAGCAGCAGCCCCCCACCCGACCTCAGCAAGGTGAGCGGGGTGGGAAGGAGGGCGTGAGGACCTGTCCCTTCACCTGAGAAAATGATGCTGGGTCCGTTCTCACTGCTCAGAGCAAGCCCAGTCCCAGGCTGAGGACAGACAGGCAGGGGAAAAGGGAAAGGGAAGGGGCAGCCTGGGATGTCCCTGTGCTCAGGTGCTTCTCTGTTCACCCCAGAAATCAAAGCTGAAGCTGGGCAAGTCCCTGCCTCTGGGTGTGGAGACAGCAGGCAGTGGTGCCAACCGCAGCCCCCGCCGCTCCTTCAGGAAGGGAGAGCGGCGGGAGCCCTCCTGGGCAGGTAAGTGCTGTGCCAAGCGGGGCAGAGAGGCCACAGCACCCCCGAAGGGTGTCTGCATTCCCGGGCGCTGTCCTTCTCTCTGTCCTAGATAGGGGAGAAGGCGGTGGGAGTGCCATGCTGTGGCGGGAATCCCAGGGCTCACTCAACTCCTCTGCCAGCCTGGACCTGGGTTTCCTGTCCTCAGGAAGCATAGCCCCAAGCCCCTGGACTGAGGTGAGTTGTCACCACACCGGCCCCA
This sequence comes from Forpus xanthops, assembly GCA_032466535.1. Taxonomy (NCBI): domain Eukaryota; kingdom Metazoa; phylum Chordata; class Aves; order Psittaciformes; family Psittacidae; genus Forpus; species Forpus xanthops. The sequence continues at coordinate 4,501 of JASSUY010029111.1, forward strand.
CGGCATCACACTGCCACCGGCTGGGCTCACCGCGCAGCATCCTTCCTGCAGGGCCATCGGAAGAGTCTGGGGGGCAGTGAGGCGGAGCTGCCGGCCAAGCCCATGAAGTACTGTTGTGTGTACCTGCCTGACGGCACGGCCTCGCTGGCCTCCATCCGGCCTGGCCACTCCATCCGCGACATGCTGGCGGGGATATGTGAGAAACGTGGCTTCAGCCTCCCGGACATCAAGGTCTACCTGGTGGGGAATGAGCAGGTAGGAGCGGCAGAGAGGAGTGCTGTGTCCAGGCTGGGACCACGTGCTCTTTTACTTGCTCTCTCCTTATGGTTTGGCTCTTGCAGAAAGCGCTGGTGCTGGACCAGGAGTGCTCCGTATTGGCGGACCAGGAAGTGAAGCTGGAGAACAGGATAAGCTTCGAGTGAGTGGGAGCTTCAGGGCCAATGCTGTTGCTCACACATCTGGTCCACATGGTGTGCAGCCATGCACTGTGACCCACACAAAACTGCCCCCACGCAGTCCCAAACCCCTGGCTCTGCGCCTGCCTGTCTCTCTTTGTGTCCAGACAGCCTCTTCTCCCCCATCCACAGCCTGGAAATCTCCTCCCTCAAGAAGACCATCCGCATCACAGCAAAGTCAACCAAGCGCATCCGAGAAGCTCTGCAGCCTGTGCTGGGGAAGTACGGTGTGAGCGTGGAGCTGGTGCTGCTGCGGAGGGTGAGCACTGACCCAGCCTCCTGTGGACAGGATCCTGGGGGGGGGAAACAGGTCTGGGGCTTGGTCCAGGCACTGCTGACAGTGCTGGGGAGCAGTGATCTGTGCTGCAGGCTCATGGAGGGATGCTTGAGATGGGCCATGGCTGAGAGGGGACCCATGCGTGTGCTCTGCACTGTCCAGCCCATGACCCAGCAGGGTCTGGCTGAGGAGCTCATGGGTCCTTCAGCCTGGCTGCGTTTGCCATGCCACAGTGAGTGTGACACTCACTGGTCCTCCCCATTGCAGCAAGGCGAGCCGGCTGCCCTGGACTTGGAGATGCTGGTCAGCACAGTGGCTGCTCAGAAACTTGTCCTGGAAATGCCAGCAGGTAAAGTGTCCCCCTCCAAGCCATGTCCCACCACAGAGCACTCACAGGGCCAGGCTGCTTTCTGCTGGCCATGGCTCCTGCTCCCTGGGATGGGCTATATCCTTCACAGCCTGGGCCAGAACTGAGGTATTGGCATGGGACACTGAGCATCACTTATCTTGCAGACATGAGAGTGACAGAGAGTGCTGCGGCTGCCCCGTCCCCGCTCAGGAGCGAGGTGAGCTCAAATCCCACTGCCCTGCTTTGGGAAGTCCCCATGGCTTCTGCCATGGTGCAAGGGGGAGATATGTCCTGCTGCAAGACTGGCACATAGCACAGGGCTGGACAGAGGGCACCAAGGCTGGAGCCAGGCCACTGGAGGGTAATGGGGATGTGGACTGGAGCAGCACTGCCTCCTTGCCCTGTGGTTGAGGCCTGGGCTGCTCATCACAGGAGGAAAGCCCAACAGAAGAGCCTGATACACCATGGGAGATGCCCTCCTCCTTCTCTCGGGCCCGTTCTTCGGCTGCCACAAACCTGAACCGCCGCACATATGACCTGGAAGGTGAGACCTGGTGTGTCTGAAACTTCAGGGACTGGGGCAAAGCATGGGGTGAGAGACTCAGGGCCCCCAGTCTGCTGGGGGTGGATGCAGATCCTGTGAAGCTGGGGATGAGCTGTGAGGGACACAGGGTCCCCCATATGCTGGGGATATGCATGGGTGCTGTCATGGAGCAGTGACAAGGTGTGGGTGCTGTACCTGTGACAGGTTCAGGGTCACATCAGTTGGTGAGGGCAGCTGTTAGTACAAGAGCCTGAGTGCTTGGCTCAGGCACACAACCTGCATTCCCTCAGGGCTCGTGGAGCTGCTGAACCGTGCCCAGAGCTGCCGGGCCAACGACCAGCGTGGGCTGCTCTCCAAGGAGGACCTGGTCCTGCCTGACTTCCTGCAGCTCCCTGAGCACAACAGCAGCACCTGCGAGGGGCCGGATCGCCCAAGCTCCGAGGGAAACAGCCATCCCCAGCCCACAGAGCCCAGCCCGGCTCAGCCTCCGGTTGACCATGAGCTCCGATGAGTCCTGCTGCACGTCCGCACCAGCGCATGGTGCCCTTGGACCATGCCGGGGTTCAGCATGGGCTCAACCAGCCCCTGCCCTGCGCTGCCACCACTGCCCGGACCACAGATCCATCCACGTCCTGCCCCAAACTGTCGTGTCGTGTCACTGTGAGTGGTTGAGCAGCTGCCATTGCCCCTCGGTGGGTCACATCCTGATGCACGTCAAGGGAGTCCTGTACATAGTTTGAACCCTCGTTGCAAAGCACTTTGCAACATCCCACGTGCCTGGCACTGTCCTACCCAGTGCCTGTGGCAGAGCTGCTTGCCCAGCAAATCCTGCCTGTGCTGGGCTGGCACAGCCCCACTGACTGTTTGGGTAGGGAAAGCACCCTTCTAACCAAAAGGTGTTCAGGATAGAGAGGTGGGGTGGCAGCCCCAACCCCAGTGCTGTGGGCAAGCAAGGTCAGGAGAAGTGTCCAGAGCTGAGGGCTGGATCTGGTCCCTGACTCTGCAGGAATAGGGATTCCCCACGGTTGAAGTGCATGGTCCTGCAGGCCCTGCAGAGCAGGTTGTTACCGTCCACACTGTGTGAGTATGGCTGAGCCTGAGCCTGATCCTGCCATGACAGCACTGCTGTGGAGCAGAGTGCCTGGTTCCTGCCCCATGCAGACTGCAGGTCGTGCCAAAGAAGCCTTTCTCCTCCCTGCAGGGAGACCCTGTGGCTCCTGGGTGTCTGCTGAAGTGACCCACAGGAGCAGATCCCTGTAGGTCCCCTGCCCCAGCCTGGTCAGGACTCAAGGTGTTCAGCTCTCCATTGCCACAGGAATGCAGCATCCCTGGGTGCTGAGCATCTCAGCCTGGTGTGTAGGCACCCAGCATGTGCCCAGCCTGTCACCTCTGCCAGCGGCTGGGCTGTAACCTTGAGCCCAGCTCTGCCAGACCTGGCTCTGCCCTATGGGTCTCCATCCCCAGCAGCCCCATGTTCCCAGAGGTCCCAGATCCAGTCTGTGATGAAAGCATTCCCCCCAACAACAGCCAAGTGATCCTCATATGCTGGGGCCTTGCTTGGCTGTGCCCTGGGGGTCACCGCTCTGCCACCACTGCCTGGCAAAAGACAGAGGGTGACCCAAGGCAGCCTTGGAGCTTACCAAGGAACAAGAGCCATGGTCACCCAGCCCCATGCTGCCATGGCCAGCTGCAGCCCTGCAGCCCTGGTCACAGCCCCCTGTGTCTCTGTGGTGCTGCTCAGTTCTGTCTGTGGTGTGAAACCAGGGGAAATAAAAAGTATTGCCTTGACGTGCATTCCTCTCCTTCCTCCACCACTGAAACCAGATGGTGCTTGCTTGCCCTGGCAGTAATGTCCCTCCAGCCTTCCCATACCGCACAGAGCCACCCCAGGGCCAGGGCAGGGCTGGAGTCAGCCCTTGGCTCTGATGTCTCCCTGCCCTGCAGCAAGGAGCTGTGCCAGGAGCTTGTTTTCCCGGCACCACTGATGGTGTAGGGAAGCTGTGGGGCCGGCATGGCCAAGGACTTCAGCCCTGACCCTGTCAATGAGTGACAGCCAGAGCTGCCAGGGCCTCACTGGGTTAATGATTGTGGGGCAGCTGGCCAAGAGCCCCTGGGCACAGGGCAAGTGCGGCCACCGTCCTCCAGCCCACTGCAGCCTGGCACAGGGCTCTGAGGGTGCCACTGGCTGCACCCCATGAACAAAACGGTCCCCAAGCCCTCTGCCTCTGCTGTGTGCCCTGCATCTCCCTAGCATTTGGCTCCGTTGGTTTGTGACCTGGTGGGGGCTCAGTGATGGTCCAGCAGTGGCAGGAGCACCCTGGGGTACCCAAGGGATCTCCACTTGCTCTCCCCATAAAATTACAGCTGGCTTCTCTGTGGTGATGGTCCTGAGAGAGCCCAATGATGGAGGCATGAGAATGTGTAACTGTGTGGACCCTCTATGCCCACTCCCCACAGTCACTGGGCTGGAGGAGCCTTTGGCCCTTGTTTGTCCCCGGGGCAGACGTGGACAGGAGCTGACTGAGCACCTTGTGGGTGGATGGAAACTTGGCTGGAGGTTCGTAAACAGCAGGTAATGATAAACATCATTGAAGAGGTGGTGACAGCAGTGCTGGCGACACTCCCCCCTTGCCCATCTCATCACACATGCTGGGGAGATGCCGGCTCTGCCTCATGCAGCCCTTGCTGTGCTGCCGGTTGTTCTACACCAAACTGCTGGCATGGGTTAGGCCAGGCCATGTGGCACCATCAGCAGCAGCAACAGGGCACCAGGGTCGCACTGGTGCTAATGCAAGCCATCACCAATGCCCAGGCAGCGAGGACTGCACATCCTGTGCAGAGCTGATATTCAGATGGTTCCAAGGATGGTGCATGTATGTATGTATGGCCTCACCTCCAGATTGGGACACTTTGACAGCACCAGCACTGAACCTTCCTCCTCCTCCTCTGGTGCAGGGGATGAAGCATCCAGTGATGGAGAGCTGAGGCTGCTCTAGCATTGCCTCTCAGGCACTGGGCTCCAGCACTGTTGGACTCCCCACCACTGGCTGCCACTTGCCCAAGGGCAATGCTGAGCCTCAGGCAGGGAGAGGTGCGTCAGTGGTGCGGTATCCGATGCCATGTGCCTTATCCCACCCCAGTGCCACAGCTGACGGCGATGCTGTGGGGTTACCCATTAACTGCAGGAATTTCTGGGGAGGAGGTGAGCGGTGAGCAGAGGCGAGGGGCAATGCGGGCTCCTTAGACTTTGCTCTTGGCATGAGTATAAAGGGCCGTGGTGTTTAGCAGGCTACTTTGCTGGAGAGACGTGCAGATGTGGCATGTGGACACAGTGCTGCCCTGAGTGCCAGGCCAGCCTCAGGTGAGGAGGGTGCCAGGTAGGAGCGGTCCCCTCCCCATGTCTCCTGCCTGCCCTTGCAGGAGCCCACTGAGCTGGCACCATGGTGACCGGTGGCCCCAGGGACCAGTGGGTGATGGGATGGTGCTCTTTGGTGGTGCGGGCACCGCAGGGATTGGGGAGGCTTATGGTGGCTGTGGCAGCACAGCTGTGGTGACATGTGGCTGCCTCTGCTCAGCCTCAGCAGGAGTGATGCTGCCGTACCACAGGGAGAGCCCGGTGCTGCCCCGCTGCCCGGTGCGGGCAGGAAGGGTGGTGCACGGGCCCCAGTTTGCCTACTGCCCTAGCCCCCAAGGTAGGTGCCCCAGTCTGCTCCTCCTCTTCCTCACCCCGCTATGCTCAGCTCTGCTTCTGGCCAGACCCTGGCCCAGGCAGTGCCCGGCTCTCCTCTACGGGAGGATGAGGCTGTAACACAGTTGTCCCCTCTCCCCAGCCCTGCACCGGCTGCCGGGTGCCCACTCCTGTCCCTTCACCGTGGGAGCAGTGCCTTGCCCTGATCATGGCTTCCTCTGTCCCGGCTCCCCGGGGCGCCTGCGTGAGGGTCGGGAGCGGTATGAGCTGGACGCACTGCCCTGGCAGGGCCCCCGGCTTGCCTTGGATGAGCTGCAGAAACCAGGTGAGACCCAAGGGCACACAGCACCAGGGCTGGGGAACACCACAGAGACCTGCCAGAGGGGACACAACTTGCTCAAGGGTGGGAGGAGATGGAGGGGACCAAGGGAGCGGTAGCACGGCTGGGGACATGAGCCCCATCCCACCGTGGGAGGATGGCGTAGGGCTGCCAGGGAGCCAGGGCTGTGCCACAGCCAGTGTTTAACACTCTCTCTTGTCTTGTGCAGAGCTGGGGTGCTGGGCCAGGGTCCAGTCCATCTGTGTCTCCCTTCTCAAGGTGCCCCTGATGTTCGGGTTCCTGTACCTCTTCGTGTGCTCCTTGGATGTTCTCAGTTCTGCCTTCCAGCTGGCTGGAGGTAAGGTAGGGGGGTGCCTGGGTGCCTGGCGCCCACCAGGCCAGCATGCTGCTGCTCATGCTCTTTGCAGGCAAAGTGGCCGGAGACATCTTCAAGGACAATGCCATCCTCTCCAACCCCGTGGCTGGGCTGGTGGTGGGCATCCTGGTGACCGTGCTGGTGCAGAGCTCCTCCACTTCCACCTCCATCATCGTCAGCATGGTCTCCTCAGGGTGTGAGTGCACCCACAGGACTCCTGGGTTACCCGAGGCTGGGATACAGGGTGGCTGGATGGGATCACCCTGAGCCGAGCTATGTGGGGCTAATGGGTCACTGTGTTTCCAGTGCTGGAGGTGCGCTCTGCCATCCCCATCATCATGGGCTCCAACATCGGCACCTCCGTCACCAACACCATTGTGGCCCTCATGCAGGCTGGTGACCGCAGCGAGTTCGAACGGTGAGAGCTGGTCAGGGCAGAGGGACCCGGGGGGCTGGGAGCTGCTCCCCAGGGGCCACCCTATGGTGATGGGGTCCTCTGCACAGGGCCTTCGCTGGTGCCACGGTGCATGACTGCTTCAACTGGCTGTCAGTGCTGGTGCTGCTGCCGCTGGAGGTGGTGACCGGGTACCTGCACCACGTCACTCGCCTGGTGGTGGCCACCTTCAACATCCGTAGTGGGAAGGATGCCCCCGATCTGCTGAAGATCATCACAGAGCCCTTCACCAAGCTCATCATCCAGGTCTCCTCAGCTGTGGTGTCCCAAGGGTGGTGTTCCTAGGGTGGTGGTTGTCCTTTGGTGGTGGTTGCGTCCCCTGGCCCGCAGGGGTGTCCCCATCCCAGTGATGTCCCAGGCTGTGGGTGCCGTCAGCCCCCAAGGGTCCCCTCCAACCCATGTGCTGTTGCAGCTGGACAAGTCAGTGATCACGGGCATTGCAACGGGAGATGAGAGCCTGCGGAACCGGAGCCTCATCCGCATCTGGTGTGGTCCTGCACCTGCACAGGTGAGGGGCCCATGGCACTGCTGGGGCCACCACAGCATCCCATGGAGGGTGGGTGGAGGGCAGGGGCTGAGGATTCTGTGGAGGTGCTGCAGACACCCTGTCCCTGCAGACAGCAGCTGTGGAGCTTGTTCCCCCCATGAACTGCACAGGCCCCGGCCACTGCAGCACCAAGGGCCTCGGGAGCCTCCAAAACATCACCAGGCAGAAGTGTGAGTGGGGCTTGGGCAGCCCTGGGAACAGAGGTCATGAGGCTGGGGAGGAGCAGACGGGACTGGGGGGCTGTATGTGGGGTGGAGAGATGCTGGGCACAGGGCTGGAGTGGTGATGTGGGGGCAGGGCTAAGACACGTTGGGGCTGGGGTCTGGGTGTGGGGCTGTCTTGGGGGGCAGGTTTGTGAGTGGGGCCAGGCTGGCCCCAGCCCCTCTGCCAGCCATGCTGTGGGGCAGGTGAGCACCTCTTCACTGACACGCCGCTGCCTGACCTGGCCGTGGGGCTGGTGCTGCTGGCCGGGTCCCTTGTTGTGCTCTGCACGTGCCTCATCCTCCTGGTCAAACTCCTCAACTCTCTGCTCAAGGGGCAAGTGGCCAAAGCCATTCAGAAGGTCATCAACACTGGTGAGTGGGATAGGACCCTGCCTGCTCCACAGCCTCCATCCCCATCCCCACCTGCTGTCCCCACAGACCCCTCCCCATCACCATCTAGGAGCTACAGGCTGCTCCCATCTGATGTGTTCCTTTTCCATGCTTGTGCCCGTGCCCATGCCCGTGCCCATGCCCATGCCCATGCCCATGTCATGGCAGATCTCCCACACCCGCTCAGCTGGCTCACCGGCTACTTCGCCATGGTGGTGGGTGCTGGGATGACCTTCGTGGTGCAGAGCAGCTCTGTCTTCACCTCAGCCATCACACCCCTGATAGGTGAGTCTCAGCCATGCCTTGTCTCTGCCATGTGCTGCTCCTCACCACAGTGGTCCATTGGTGCTAATTGGAGGGGTGGGAGGAGCTGTCCTCCCTGTGAGACTGTGGGGATGACACTGGTGAGGAGCAATGGGATGGGATGGGGTTCCTATCCCACAGGCCTAGGGGTGATCAGCATTGAGCGTGCCTACCCACTGACCCTGGGCTCCAACATTGGCACCACCACCACCGCCATCCTGGCCGCCCTGGCTAGCCCGGGGGACAAGCTGGCCAGCTCCTTCCAGGTACAGGCAGCCCAAGGCCACGGCTGGGCTGGCAGGGTGCACTAGGCAAAGCAGGGGCTGGGGGAAGCCCATGGGCCCGACCTCCTTGTGATGCCATCCCTGCAGATCGCCCTCTGCCACTTCTTCTTCAACATCTCTGGCATCCTGCTGTGGTACCCACTGCCCTTCACCCGCCTGCCCATCCGCATGGCCAAGGCGCTGGGTGAGCGCACGGCCAAGTACCGCTGGTTTGCCGTGCTGTACCTCATCATCTGCTTCCTCCTGCTGCCCTCCCTCATCTTCGGCATCTCTATGGCGGGCTGGCGGGCACTGGTGGGGGTGGGCGCACCCTTCCTCAGCCTCCTCTTCTTCGTGGGGCTGGTGAACGCGCTGCAGGCTCACAGCCCTGGCCGCCTGCCCAAGTGCCTGCAGACCTGGGACTTCCTCCCCACCTGGATGCACTCACTGCAGCCCCTGGACCGGCTCATCACCAGGGCCACCCTCTGCTGCACCGACCGCTGCCGCAGCCCCGAGGGCTGGGAGGAGCGCGAGGGCCCTCCGCGGGACAAGGCCAGGCTGGGGCTGGACAACCCCATGCTCTCCTACCCCGAGGAGGTGCCCGGCTCTGCCGTCCGGGTAGGCTCCCCTCGCCTGCTCCCACACGGAGCCACCCGGCTCTAGCGGCACCGCTGCTTCCATGGCTCCTTGGTTTCATCCATCCCTGCTCAGCTGGTGTCTAATAAACGCTGAGCACCAGCGCTCTGTGTGTCTCTGGCTCCTGCCTCTGCAAACCCTACCAGACACCCACCGTGCACCTTCTTGTTCATAGACCACCACTGCACAGCCCAGCCCTGCACGGTGCCCAGCGCACCGCACACCGCACCGATCGCACTGCTGGTGCAATGGGGGCACGCACCGACTAAGCCACAGCCAAACCCTGTACCTGCAGTTTGCAGCCAGATTGCACCGAAGTATCATGGCAGCATCTTCCCTCAGCTGCCTCATCCCCAGAGGGCTGAGATGGCCAAATCCATGTCACGCTATTGCATGCCACAGCAGCATGCCAGTGGGGCACAGCTCCACACATGAGGAGGCATGTGGGGCAACTGGCGAGGTGCTGCCATGCTGGGGATTAGCAGAATGTGGCTCACCCTGCACGCTGACACGCATGGCAGCAGTGCACCCACCACAGCCACCTCGGCAGAAGCCCTGTGAGCATTGGCAATAATGGTGTCTCCCACTGCCAGCAGATGCTTGGGCTCCTGCCAGTGATATCAGCCCGTCCCTCCCCTCTTCCCGCCCGCCCTCCTCCAGGGCTGGGATCAGCCCAGCCAGCAGGGCTGCAGTGGGAGCTGCCTCGGGGTTCCCAGCACCATCACCCCATGTGCATGGCCGGTGACTCCTGGACCAGGACAACCTCTCCTTGTCACCGGACCAGGTCAGTACCGGAGCAGAAGGACTCAGCGATGCCGGGGCTGTGGCACAAGATGCATCAGGGCTGGTGATCAGGGCACGGGCGGTGGGGAGCAGCCCTATGGGACTTCATCCACCTGCGGGGTTGGGCCAGCATGGAGCCAGCCAATACCCTGTCCAATGCCTCTGGTAATGGCAGCAGTGGCAACAGTGCCCCACACTCACCTACAGCCACGGGGCTCATCCTGCTGGCCGCCCTGGTGGTCCTGATGGCCACTGTGTTGGGCAACACGCTGGTGGTGGTGGCCATCTCCACCAGCCGTGCCCTGCGGGCCCCACAGAACCTGTTCCTGGTCTCCCTGGCCTCGGCGGACATCCTGGTGGCCATCCTCGTCCTGCCCTTCTCTCTGGCCAACGAGGTGATGGGCTACTGGTATTTTGGTGGCTTGTGGTGCAGTCTGTACCTGGCGCTGGACGTGCTGCTCTGCACCTCCTCCATTGGGCACCTCTGCGCCATCAGCCTCGACCGGTACTGGGCCGTCACCCGCGCAGCCCGGATGAACCTGCGCCGCAGCCCTGGGCGCGTGAAGGGGATGATCGGGGTGGTTTGGGCTGCGGCGGCCCTGGTGGCACTGCCACCGCTGCTGTGGGCTCAGCCTGGTGGCCCCGAGTGCCAGCTGAGCCAGGAGACATGGTACGTGCTGGCCTCCTGCACCGCATCCTTCTTCGGGCCCTGCCTGGTCATGGTCACCGTGTACTGCCGCATCTATCGCCTGACCACCCGTCGGGCTGCAGCCCTCCTCGCCGCCCGCTCCCTGCGCCTCGCTGCTGCCAGCAAGAAGGGGCCAGGGATGAGGATGCTGGGCTGGCGGCACCGGAGCCAGCACCAGAGCATGCTGCTGTGCCGCCGGCGGCTCATGCGGGCGCAGGAGCGGCGCTTCACCGTGGTGCTGGCTGTGGTGATGGGCGCCTTTGTGCTGTGCTGGTTCCCCTTCTTCTTCACCTACAGCCTGGGGGCTGTCTGTGGGGACGGCTGTCACATCTCCAAGCCCCTCTTCAGCTTCTTCTTCTGGATTGGGTACTGCAATAGCAGCCTCAACCCCCTCATCTACACCCTCTTCAACCGGGATTTCCGAGCTGCCTTCCGACGGCTTCTCGCCATCCCCCGCCGGCACCGCACCTAGGGACACACCAGGACACTGGGGATGCAGCTCCCAGCCCTGCCTGGCCCCACCGTGGACCCTGGGCTGCAGTGCTGGAGTGCACCTCAAGGTACTTTTGGATGTGTGGGTTTGAATTAAACGAGGCCAAAGCCTGTACTCAGGGTTGGTGTCTGCCTCCTGGGAGCACAGTGAGCGGGAGCCATCACCAGACCTGTTGTGACCCATCTGTCCCCCTTGCAGCACGGGTGACCTGCTGGTGATGACAACTCACCGCGGCAGCTCTGGGAAGTGCCAGCCTTCCCATTGCCAGGCAAACCCTAACTCCTCTGCATGCCCGTGACACCCAGCATCCTCATGCAGGGGACAGACCCCAAGCTGCTGCAGGGATATGAACCCCCCAGCAGTGTCATCAGTGCCAGTGTGAGCCGGCCATGCCACCGCAGCAGCCCAGTCCAAGCCCTGTGCCTCTCAGCCAAGGGCATCCCCTGTGGCTTCCCATCAGCATGTAGCTGTGCCATGCCATGGGGGTTCTGTGGGAACGAGGTGGTACAAGGTGTGTGGGGCTGGGGAGGGACACCCCACATCCCATTCAGGGGCTTCACTGGGATCTTGCTGCAGGAGGGAACGGAGGAATGACACCGCAGTGCTGGAAATGCTGTGTTCCCTGGGAGAGCCTGGAAGATGGGACAGCATGGGAACAAGCTCCGGCACAGCCTGAGGTGCAAGAGGCCACCAAGGGGAGCCATGGGGTGAAGACTCAGGGGCACTCACATCCCCCTGGGGCAGCAGGGGTCCTGCGCTCGCCCTGCCTGGCTCACTGCCCTGTGCTGCACAGACCCCCGGGGGTCAGGCGCTGCTCCACTTCTCCAGCTTCATGCTCAAAATAGAAAACCTCAAAACACTGGACTTTCACTCATCTAAAAACAGCCACTGGCGCCTGGAAGAAGGAGCCCAAGGAATGCCATTCCCCACAGTCCCCCATGTTCCCTGCTGGGGTGGGTGCAACTGGTCTGAGGGTCTGGAAGGGATGGGGATACTTGCAGAGGCAAGGATCTCATGACTGTCTCCTTCACCTGCTGGCCCTGCACATGGAAGCTTGTGGCATGAATTTTGGGGCCAGTGGAAGCTCCCAGTGGAATGGTGCTGGGATGGGGGCCTGGCACTGATCCCTTGGATATGGCTGGCCTGGGTAGTTGGAGCCCTGCTGGCACTGTCTGCGGAAGAAGCTGCCCTATCACTGCTGCCTGGCTTCCCCTCTGTGTCCGCCTTTCTCCTTCTCATAATTAAACAGCAGTTTGCTTCTAAAAATACCCATGGAGATGAGGGTGTCTGATGGGGACTTGGCCAGGCCAGCTTGGGCAGGGAGAGGAGCCCTTGCCAAGGGACACCAGCCCCATGGGCAGCACCCTGGGCACCACAGTGTCTGGCTCCTGTACCCTGACCTCATCCTTGCACAGCGCTACTGGGGCTGACCAAGGGAGCAGGCACTTTCCATCCTCCTGGGCATGGGTACACAGGAGGGCAAGAGGAGAAGGGACCAGCTGGACTGAGGGCATCCATGGACCCCCCTACTTGGGCAAGGAGTCACTGACACATTCAGCTTGTTTTGGCAACAGGGTGACATGAGAGCCACCAAAGGGAGCTTCAGGCTGGTATCTAACACATCAAATCCTAGGGGCTGAACATGGCCTGGGAGTACCTGGTCCCCCACTTTGACCCAGGGACTTCCTCTGCCTGGAACTGTATCCCACATCTTCAGCTGTTTCTTCAATTTCTCAAGATTATTTTTACTTACTGCTCTGATTGAAGCCCTCCCCAGCAAGGTCCCCTCTGCAGAGCTGAAAAGCAGAGTGCCAGTTCCACCATCTGGGCTGCCACCAGCTCTTGTGGGGACACCAGGACCCCTCTGGACACTCACGCTGCTTCAGCAGCATCCCATGGCCAACAACTCTTGCCATGGTGCTGCAAAGCGCCAGCTGGGAGGAAGCAGAAGGTAGCAACCTAAGGGTTAAGTGTGCAAATGCATGGGAACAAATTCATCACATTTGAAGCTCAAAATAAGCGTGTGCCATCTTTAAAGGGAAAGCAGCTCTGAAAGACAAAAGCTGACAGTGTGAGCTCATCTCTCATGGCAGAGTGACACGGGAGATCACCTCCAAGGTATGCCAGGGCAAAGCATCCTTGTTATCACAGCATGTTCATAACCAGAAGGTGCAACACCTGATCCCCATTGGATGCTGAAAGGGAAGGTGGATCACAGGCAGCACTGACCGCAGGGGCAATGAGTGCTTGGAGAAATTGGTGTTATTATCAGCCTTGCTACAGCCTGAGGACATGATCCTCTTCCCTCCTGCTCACCCGCACAGCCTGGCCAAGCAGTGCTCAGAGGCCCACCGGCAGGTTGCCATTGACAGAGGCTGGCAGAGGACTTCCCTGGCACCATGTGCTCCTCTGTGCCCTGGGCACCACGAACCTCGCACCCGGGGCAGCCCCACTGCCATCAGCCACACACAAGGTGGGAAGTGATGGGAGCCGTCAGAAGGCAGAGGTGATGTCTGCTCCAGAGAGCCAAAGGAGCAGAAAGCAGGACAGGCACAACTTGCTAACGGGTAAGCAGATTAATGAGTGGTTTGACACAGAGGAGGAGCAGGGAGCGTGGCAGGTCACCTGCAGGGCTGACAGAGCATCGAGTTGAGTACATCACTGAGTGAGAGGGAGCTCTGCAGAGAAATCAGTGACCTACTTGCTGGGGAGCAGCCGAGGAAGAGGTTCTCATGCTACAGCTCATTTTCAGATAGGGTAAAGCTGCTGGTAATGGAAGTACCGGTGGGCTCTTAGAGGAAACCATTGGAGGGAAGGAGCCTGCAGGACCAGCTGCGCTCAGTCAGAAGCTCAAGATGAGCTCAACTACCAGGACAGCACATAACCACCCACTGCCATCCGCCAGCGGCACCCGGGCATGTGGAAACCCCAAACTGCTGCAGCAAAGGTGAAAAGGGGGAGATCACAGCTCGTGTCAGCATGGCGCGGGGACTGACCGACACCAGACACGGGTACTCGGAGGCTTTATTCTTAAGGCCACCTCAAGCACAGGGCCATGCTACAATGTTGGGAAGGCTAGACACGGAACGGATGCGGGATGCGGGACGCGGAACGGATGCGGGACACTGCCACCACCACCCCTCGGCACCGCCGACTTCGGAACACCGGCGCAACGCCCCGGCACAAACCACCGCTAGGCCCCGCCCCCTTACGGAACTCCCCTATCACGGCCCGCGCCACAGCAAAGCGGTAGCTCCGCAGCCAATCAGATGCAGCAGGAGGAGGGTCCCTTCCCCTGTTGCACCTCTTCCAATCCGTTCCCAGAGCAGCGGCTGAGTGACAGCTCTCCCGCCAATCAGCACCCGCTGTCTCTTCCCGGCAGGGCTTCGCCAATGGTTTCCTAATGACGCGCGCTTCTCTCTCCCGGCCAGGCCCTTTCAGACCTTCGCCCGCCCCGGGGCCAACCGGAGGGCAGCGGCGCGGCGAAGGGGGCCGGGCTTCCTGGGGGGCTGAGCCAATGGGAGCGCGGCGCGGGAGGAGCGTGGTCAGGCATTGGCTGGCGGGGCGATGGTGGGTGGGGCGTGGCACGACGGCGGCGGCGGCGGTGTTCCGAAGTCGGCGGTGCCGAAGGGTGGTGGTGGCAGTGTCCCGCATCCGTTCCGCGTCC
>JASSUY010029111.1:19148-37060 GCA_032466535.1 Forpus xanthops
GCAGAGCGGACGGGAGGGGCGCGGAGCCCGGCGAGGGGCGGCGGTGCCGCCGGGCCCATGGAGCTGGAGAATATCGTCGCCAACACCGTCCTCCTCAAGGCCCGCGAAGGTGAGCGGCTACACCGGGCTGGCGCCGGTGCCCGGACTTGGCAGTGGGGCCGCGGGGCAGGCAGCAGGCCCAGGGCGATCCGGCCGCGGAGCGAGCGCGGCACCCGGAAGGTGCCGGCCGCTGGCCTGAGCCGTGAGCACGCCGGTCGGGTTGTTAGAGCGGAGTCTGCCGCCGGGAGCTCCGGCCGCGTCTGTCCCGGGACTCATCCCCGGGCGGGCCGTGCTGGGGGTCACGGCTTCGGCCGCCCGCGGCGTTCCTGGAAGCGGGGAGGTAGCGGCGTGGGTCGGTCACGGGCTGCCTCACAGCTCGGGGTTCTGAACGGGCCCCGGCGCTGGGCGCTGCTCCGGACGGCCGCGCGCCCCAAGCCGCGTTTCCTCCAGAGGCGCTGACCTCCCACTGGGGCGGCCGCGCTGCAGCCCCGCCGGTCCCCGCCGTGCTGGAGGCTTCCAGCGTTCCCCGTTCCCGAGGCTGCTCTCGGCCCTTGGCAGAGGGGAAACGCAGTTCTGGTGCCTTAGGAGACAAAAGTTGATTTCAGGCCGGTAAGTGCCTCTCCCCACACGAGGGCCGATCCCGAAACTGCGGTGGGGAGCCCGCCCCCTCCGCCACCCTCGCAGCAGCCCCGGCCGCTGGTCTGCTCAGCACCGTGAGCTTTGCTGCAGGTTCACAGCCCTCCTGCTGTTTCAGGGGTTGCGGGTGGATTCCAAGGCACGGGTGTGGGGCTGCTGTGAGTATCTGGGGAGCTGTGCAGAGAGCCCTTGGGATGGCTTCAGGAGAGCAGTGGGTGACACAAGTGTGGTCCTTTGCAGAGCTCTTATTCAGCCAGGTGTCAGGGAGTTCATTAGAGCACATAAAGTGGCCAGGAAATACAGTCCTTCCTGGGCCTTGGTGTGCAGCTGGCCAGACTAAGTCATTCTGGAGCCTGAGGGGCCTGCTGAAATCCAGTTAGAGGGCTTTGGAGATTAGATTTGTGGGAGCAAAGAGCAACAAAATTAAATCTACACGGGCAGAAACATTTCTGAGCTGCTTGAAAATCAGGCTTAATTGTAGGTACTCCAGGCTCAGTGACCATGTTATGGCTCATAATGACAAGGATTGGTCCAGAACCAAACAGCAGCATTTGTGAACTCTGGACACAAGACCCTACTTCACACTGGGTGAGTGACCAGGAGACTGGCTCCTGTTGTTCCATCAGCAGAGCAGAGTTTGTTCCCTGATGCAGAGTGAGGCGTTGGACGGCTCCTGCGGCTCTTCCCAGGGCCTCTTCCCTGGCAGGAGTTGGGCAGCTTGGTTGCGGGCATTTAGGATCCATTGGCACATTCACACTGGCTGGTTCCTGGCCTGTGAGAGCTGCAGGTGGTTGTGGTGCCTCCCCATGGCTCTCCCACCTCACAGCTCACTGGGGTGAGCTCTGGCAGCCTGTGGGACTGGACAGAGCTGCTTTGCTGGCCAGGTCCAGCACCACCAGGTGCTTTGCTCCAGTCTTCCTGGGAGTCTTCTGGTCTGGTGTGGGAGTGTGGGGCTGAGATCACCTTGGACATGCTGGGGGAGCTACTGAAAGCTGTCTTTAGTTGCTGCCATGGGTTGACCATGCTTTGTGTTTCCTTCAAGCTCTTCTAGGAAGGTTTTGCCTAGGGAAGGTGAAGGATCCCTTCCTCATTGTCCCCTTGCCTGCTTGCCTCTGCAGAGGGACAGCAGACCAGCTTTGAGCTGTCACTAAGCCCTGAACCTTCCTTGTGGTGAGCTCTGGGTGGAAGCAGCCCACCCCTTGTCCCATCCCTAAATGAGGGGTGCTGGGAGGTTGGTGTGCAAGAGCCAAGTTCCCTTCTGGGCTGTTTGCTGTGGTGCTGGGAGGGACCATGCCAGAGGGGTGCTGGAGCCTCCTTTCAAAGCAAACAACTCAAGGAAATGCAAGCTGGCACTCTGCGTCCTGCGGGCGCTGTGGGGCATTGCTCTGTCTTTCCTTGAGGACTCTCAGGGTGAGGATGGCTTCTCCTCTTGTGCCCTTCTGTAGTTGTCCCTCTTTGTGTCATAGCTGCAAGCTGAGGCTGACAAGAGGGTGTCTGTGCTGCTGGTTTCTTCCACCCCTGCTTACCCTTGAGTCACTTCCTTCCTGAGTTCGTACAATCATGCAGCCCAGCTGCTGGTGTGGGGCAGATGTAGCACAGCGACCCACAGCGTGGCAGGGGCTCGGACCTGGGGCTGGCCCTGTACAAGGGCACCTGTGATGGCCCCATCTCACCTGACTGTCCATCCAAGGCCTCCTGCAGTGCAGGGAGCTGGAGTGCCCATGGACTGTGTCTAGGATCTGGGGCTGAATTGCGTCCACAGTGGAGGAAAATGTTATGAAAGTGTTTCCTAAGAGCTGATAAATGATGTTCAACACCCCCCCCCCCGATTTCAGAAAGCCTTTGGCCTAACTCTTTCAGGCAGGGTGGTTTAACGTACTTCCAAAGGGAGGTGGGAGACTGTGTGTGTGTGTTGGCACGGGGCAGGGGGAAAGCAGTCCCTGGAGATTGGCTGTTCCCAGCAGTCAGTATTTCAGTACTTAGTGCTTGCTATGATGTAAATTTTTTGGTCTATCAAGAAGCTTTCCCACCCTGTCCTACAGCACTGAGCATTTGCTCCAGCAGCAGAAGTTAGAATAATATCAGGTTCTTGATCTCCCTTTTCTGAGGCTGGCTTATCTCTGTAGGAAGGTGGGAGTGTCTCCACTTCACAGGTGGGAAACTGAAGTGATGAGCCCCAGGCAATGCAGTAAGTTGTGGAGCCAGGATTAGAGCAGGAATTCCTGTCTCCCAGCTTCATGTCCTCCCTCTTAGAGCCTCTCCCTGGAGTAAGCAATCAGCCTGGAATGAGTAGGTGGCATGAACATCTCTACTACAGCAGGAAGAGTTTCACACCAAGTGAGGGTTGGCCTCAAGAGATGATCAGTTATGCAGAGGTCCTGAGGACGGGCCTGCAAGCCAAGAGCTCTTATGCAGGCATAGAGTGACCTGTGACTTTAGGAGCTCCTGGCCCTGCTGTGATTCTCCCATCATAAATACAAGTCACTGACAGGTCCAGGTGAAAAGTCTTCATGTTCTTGGCTGGGACTTTGTTCAGCAGCCAGAGTGGTTGGTCCACCTGCTTCCTTTGGCAGTCAGAGGCTCTAACACTTTGTTCCACCAGCCAGGTGACTGCTGTACCACTTTAGTCTTGTTTTCCTTGCCTGGGCTTGTTTGTGAAACAGACAGAGGCTGTCTCCTCACTCGGCTCCTGGCAAGACTAGGCTGCAGCTGGTCATCCTTGCTTCGTAACTCATGGTACCAATTCTGTGTGTCCTGCAGGTGGTGGCGGAAACAGGAAAGGGAAGAGTAAGAAATGGCGCCAGATGCTGCAGTTCCCCCACATCAGCCTTTGCGAGGACCTGCGACAAACCCTTGGTGAGACATAAGGGCTGGCTGGAATGGTGCCAGCGGGTGACCATATGTGGCGTGGCATGCACCCAAAGTCCTGTGAGGGTCAGAGATGTGTTGGCCAAACCCCAGCCACGATCACTTGGAGCTGAGGGTGTAGGGAAGACTTGACGGGTGGGTACATCACAGCTGCACAGTGCTCGCTGGGTAGTGCCTGTTGATGTACAAACACAGCTTGTAGTCTGCAATGAGCTTCACTAAAGATACACCACCTTCTCTGTGCTTACAGACCTGCTAGGTGTTGCAGTTCTGGAGTGGCACTCTGGGGTGCCTTTGCACTGTAAATAACACAGGTCCTGCTGATCCTCTGGACTCTCAGGCTGGGATTCAGCCCTGCTTCATGAAAGTCCTTGACTTCTAACACTAATGCAGTAGCTTTTCTCAGGCTAAAATGGATTCTTGCTGTGTAGTATAGATGTGAATTGTACGGGTGGGCAGGGCTTGGCCTGTCATTTTAATACTGCACTTTGTACTCTTCATGGTTTTAATGTTGTTTGTGCAGCAGGCTTGGTCCTGAGATCATGTGCAATCACTTTGGGGCACAGAGGGTGAAAATGTTCTGCTTCCTGGGGAAAGCTTGTTTAAGTTATCACTCCAGATTCAGCTGCCAGCTGGAGAGTGGGACATCCACACTGTAACCTGCAAGCTGACAACTGCCCACTGTGCGCTGTGCATCCCCTCTCGGGGCTGGCTTTACAGCCAAGTGTAGTCAGATGAAGACTCTCACCTTGGTTTTGCTGCAGACTTACTCTGGAGCAAGTTGTGAGCACTGAATGAACACAGCTGTGACCTGGACTCTCCTTGCAGCTCCCATCTTGGCCATCCAAATACCTGCTGCTTCTTTGATTTGGGTGCCCTCAGCAGAGCTTTCCTCAGCTGATGGCCATCCTCTGCCTACAGCCACCCCTCGTGTGGGTTTCATGATGTTTTCCAGCACTGAACTTCATTGTGCTTCCCACTTGCCAGTGGTGTGTGCCAGATGTCTGTCTGTCCCTGCTGTCCACTATCCAAGACAGTGACCTTGTGAAGCTTTGGGAGGCAAGTCTCTCCCAGCTGCTGGCTGTCCTGACCCATGTCCCCACTTCCCCTTGGGAAGGCACATGAGAAATGCTTCTGGCCTAGGTTGCAGCCACCTCAATTAATTTCCCTGTGGGAGAGATGACCCCATTCCTCGTGCTTGGGTCACTCTTTGGATGGAGTGGCTTTATTTCCCTTTCTACCAGGCTGTGAGGGAAATTTCTTTCCTGTTGCAGAGGCTTGGCAGGACTGTGGGCATGGTGGGCTAGTTGCCCACTGCAGAATTAAGCTTTGTGTGCTCTGACCACAGGGAACAACCTTGTTTGAGCCGGGGCAGCAGAAAGCTTCTGATCTCGCCGGCAGCAAACTCTTGTCCTCCCCAGCTGAAGGGAACTCCTTCCCCTGCAGACACAAGGAAACCTGCTGGTGCTGCGGAGCTGGCGAGGCTGCCTCCTCCCCCACCACATCTCTGTGCTCTCCAGCACCCTCAGGAAGCTGCAGCTTCCTCGGGATAAACTGCTGCACTGGCAGGGGAATCCGGCAGTGCCCAGCACCAGAGAGTGCTGAAAGATCCCTGCCCTGATGGATGGCTGCACATCTGCACCCCAGGCAGCCCTTGGTGACGGAGGCTGTTACAGAAATCTGTTCTGGCACACGATCAGACGTCTTACAAGTGGAAGGGGAGGGGAAAAAAGTAGAGAAGTGGAAGTGCTTTTGATAGTCAAAAGGGTTTGTGCCTGGGCTGCCAGACTTCAGAGAGGGGTAGGAAGAATTAGCAGGGAAGCTGAGCTCCAGAGGGCAATAGAAGTTGGTGTGCAACCACGTGGCTGTCCCATGGAGTGGGGTGGTCTAATTGCTGTGTGCAGCATTAACAAGACATCTGTGGAAATGATGCCTCCCATTTTCATGCTGCTGCCTCCAGCAGGGCCTTCAGGAATACAAGTGGTTTGTAAGAGCCATCAGAGCAACTCTTGGCCTGGAAGATCTGCCTCAAAATAAGTTTGGTGTGTTCCAAGGAAAGCTGTGTCTCTGGAGCAGTCAGTTGATTTATGTGTAGAAGGGATTGAGAAGAGAGTCTCCAAGCAAGCAGGAGACACAAAAGGTCTCTTGCTAGGTCTCAAGCTAGGCCAGGCTGCACAGAACAGCAGGTCATACATCTTTTGGGGAAGAAGATAACCGGTATAGGAATGTAAAAGCTCTCGTCCCCATCACTCTCCTGGGAGCCTTGGGCTGATGGGTCACAAGCCTCTCCACTGCTGCCTTGGGCTGGGCAGTGTGCTGTGGCTGCTCCTCGGGGAGTTGGCAGTGAGTGGTCTTCTCCATGTTTGCAGAGCGGGACTACCACAGCCTGTGTGAGAAGCAGCCCATCGGGCACATGCTCTTTCGGCAGTTCTGTGAGACACGGCCTGAGCTGTCGCGCTGCGTCAAGTTCCTGGATGCTGTGGTAAGAGCAGAGCTTGTCAGGCTTTGCTAGGGGAGGCAGGGATGTTCTTGGTGCCTGCATGGACTGGTTGGCTTTGAGTACTCTGACAGTTGCCAGGTACTTCTGGGCATGTAGGGTTTTCCTGGAGGAAAAAGCTGTGAGTTGTCCTTTGCTTAGGGAGCTGTTTGCTGGAGATCTGGTTTTCCAGGAAAGCATGGGAAATGTTGGGCAGAGGGTGTTGCTGCTCTGCATCTGTTGCCTGGTTGCTGTGGCTCATGGCTGGACCTGCTCCTCACACTGTTTGCTCTGTGCAGGCAGGGTACGAAGTGGCTCCAGATGAGAAGCGGAAGGAATGTGGGCAGCACCTGATTGAAAAGTACTTGAAGCCAAATGTGAGTAAGAGGTTCCGTTTGCTGCTTGCAGTGGTAGAGCAGCTGACAGCTGTCATTACCCATGTCATTACTGCAGCGAACATGCTGGGCAGGACAGTGAGGACAGAGTACAGAGCCACCCTGCCACCTCACAAGCAACCATGCTGCTTTTGGCAGTGGCCCTAAAGCCACCCTCCTGTGGGCTGCTCCTTCCTGCCAGGACCCTTGGGCTCTGCTGCTATGTCTGACTGTCCCTTTGTCCCCAGAGTGAGGACCATGTGCCTGAAGTTCCGTCACAGCTGGTGGATGCCTGTTCTGAGAGGCTGGAGCAGGAGCCTTCCAAGGAGCTCTTCAAGGAATCCACTAAGTAAGTTGGAGAGCTGGGGCTTACCTGCAGGTTGCACCATTGCATGGGGTGGGCGCTGCAGGTAACTCACCTCATCCCTCTTGGTCCTTTCCTCCAGGACAGTGAGGGCTGGTGCTAAGGCAGTCTTAGCCTGGGAAGTCTTGGGTTAGCACAGCTATAGGAGAGCAAGTGCAGGGAGCACCTGTGAGCTCCGGGAGCCACAAGCTGCTGCAGAAACCTGTCACTCCTCTCAGTCTGCCACGGGTCTGAGCTGCTACTTGGGAAGGCACTGTTTCAATGAGCCTCAGCATCTGGCCATGCTATGCTGTGCCAGGTTCTCACAGGCACCTGTAGAGCAGAGCTGAC
The DNA here is from genome assembly GCA_032466535.1 of Forpus xanthops. Classification (NCBI taxonomy): domain Eukaryota; kingdom Metazoa; phylum Chordata; class Aves; order Psittaciformes; family Psittacidae; genus Forpus; species Forpus xanthops. The sequence goes on from JASSUY010029111.1 coordinate 26,236, forward strand.
AGCCCCGGTGCCAGCTGTCCTCTTCTGCTGGCTGCAGATGTGGCTGTTGTGGTTAGGTGATGCTGGCTGTTGCCACAGGGATCTAAGGTCACTTCTGTTCCCATCGCAGAGGCAGTGGCTGAGGCTCTGGCTCCGGGTGTGAAGCGGAAGCTGTTGGGCAAACCGGGCTTACAACTTCCACCCCTCCCTGAACAGTAGCTGCAGTGCGTTGCCCAATTGAGCGCAGGGCTGGGGCAACGGATTTGCTGCAGTCTTCTGGGGAACGTTAGCTCTGTGTGTGGTAACTAGTGTCACTGTCTGAATGCAGAGCCTCCGGGCTGGGCTCTGCCTGCTCTTGGCAAGCTCTGAAAGGGGAAGAGCCCATCCACTTCTCCTTGATGCATGTCTCCAGTCTAGACACTGTGTCTAAGGCTGTTTACTCCACTGGGCAGCCCTGGTACTGGTCTACAAGGCAGTTAGCTCTCCCAGGCTGCATCCCCTGTGGCCTTTTGTGCTGAATATTAATCTGAAAGTGAACTCAGCACCTAGTGCTGAACCTTACCAGTGGCTTTAGGCAGCTGATTATAGCCTTGTGTGCATATGCCCTGTGAGCAAAAGGGTGAATGCAGAGTCCCATCATCCTGCTTTGTCCCATAGCCTGGGCCGGTGCCGACAGGCCACAATTAGCAGTGCTAGCCTCATCCCAGGGTGTTTGTTTATCACAGTGGTACCTCCAACACGCCTTCCTTTTGCATGAGGGTAGCATGGAGGGGGTTTTCTGGATGAGGACTACATGGGTGATTCAGTATGAGACTGGGCGAGGAGACAGCAGAGTAAATGTGCCCTCAGGGCTGCTCACCTCCTCTTTTCTTGGTCCACTGTGTCAGCCCTTAGGAACTTGCTGGCTCTGCTCTCTCCTAGGCTTATCCACGACTACCTGAGTGTGGCTCCCTTTGCTGACTACCTCGACAGCTTGTACTTCAATCGCTTCCTGCAGTGGAAATGGCTGGAACGGTAACGCTTCCCAGCACCACCGGGAGACATGCAGCCCCCTTTCAGAGGCTGCCTGAAGGGTCCCTTAGGGTCCTTCCCATGCTGGGTTCTGGCAAGAGCCAAGGGCCTGGCCTTTGTCTGCTCTTGCTCTTCTTGAGGGGCCTGGCACCATCAGCAGCCCCATCCCTTGCCTTGTAGGGAAGCAAGGTCTGCTTGAGCAGGGTTTTTGGGGTGAGCCACAGTCTCTCAGTCCAAGGCATGGAGGTGGTTTGGGCTTCAGCTGCTGCTCCCTTCCTGCTCCCATTTCACTCCAGTTTCCTTTACTTCACAGGCAGCCAGTGACCAAAAACACTTTCCGGCAATACCGTGTGCTGGGCAAGGGTGGTTTTGGGGAGGTGAGTGACCACCATTTCCTCTGCTTTTGGGGTACCAGGCAGCCACAAGCTGCTCTAGCACCTGGAGGCAGGTTCTGCTGGCTGACTGGGTTGTGGGTTAGGGTGCTGGCCATTGCCATGTGCTGGACATCGAAAACTGTCACTGTCAGGCTTCTGTTTCTGGAATGGCTCCCTGTCCTCCCAGGCACTAGCCATGGTGTTACTGCAGGTGGCAGGGGCATCACAGCCCTTTGCTGCATATCTGTGACATCTGGAGACATCACTGCTCCCTGTGTCCTTGCTTTGACAACAGGCTTCTTGCTAACCTCAGACTGAGGTGGCCACAGGGACATCTTTGCCTTCCTGTGCTTCTTTCTAAGAGCAGAACCTAGACCCCCACTCTGGAAACGGCCGTGGAAGGGTGCTGAGCATTGTCCTCCCTCCAGGTTTGTGCCTGCCAAGTACGTGCCACGGGGAAGATGTATGCCTGCAAGAAGCTGGAGAAGAAACGGATCAAAAAGCGGAAGGGAGAGGCCATGGCCCTGAATGAGAAACAGATCCTGGAAAAAGTGAACAGTAGGTTTGTAGTAAGTACATAGGAATTGCTCTCACTTTGCTGCAGTAGTTGATTCTTCCTCCAACCAGCTGGCCTGGCAGCTCTGTGCTCCTCACCTGGTGTGGTCACACTCCTCACAGGAGCAGACCCTGCCCATGGGTTAGGGTCCTGGTGGCTGCAGATCTCTCACAAGTCTGGGGTCTGGCAGGACCTCCTACTGCCTCTGTAAATGCCACCAAAGTCAGGCCCAAATACCCGCCTGGTCTCACAGGCACCTTTTTAGTTTCTGAGGCACAAGAAAACAATGAGATCTGTCTCTCCAGATAGCCAAGTGGGCAGAAGCCTATTCCTGAACTGTAGGGAGCTCTCCCTGTCTGCATTGAGGTGTGGACAACCTGAAACCTCCCACTGTGGAGGATTCACCAGATGCTGCCTCAGGGTTGCTGTTGGTTGCTGCTTGCCATGGAGGGGAGTAGTTCTGAATCAAGGAAATAGCGTCTTCCTTTTCTAAGGAAAGCTGGGGCTGTGCTGGGACTGATGGGTTGCACAGTTTCCCCTCTGCTGGCAAAGGCCCAGTCCTGCTGCCCAGGAGTGGCTGCTTGGGTGTGACAAAGTGTCCATCAGAGTGTGGGCACCTCCCTCTTCCAGCTGTGTCTTCTAACAGCCTTTCTGCCCTGAATTGCAGGTGAGCTTAGCCTATGCATATGAAACTAAAGATGCTCTCTGCCTAGTGCTGACCCTCATGAATGGAGGGGACCTCAAGTTCCATATCTACCACATGGGAGAGGCTGGCTTCGAGGAGCCCCGGGCAGCTTTCTATGCTGCTGAAATCTGCTGTGGCCTCGAGGACTTGCACCAGGAGAGGATAGTGTACAGGTGAGTGCTGCCTGATCCCTGCTGGGAGACCTTGTGTGGGCTGCAGAAGCAAGAAGCTGCTCTCGGTAGCCCAGCTGGGTCTGTCTGCTCAAGAAAATAAGCTCATGCTTGAAAGCAGCACAGAATGAATGAGAAAGGGTCAGGAACAGAAAGCTGATCTCATGGGAGAAGAGGGAGAATTTAGCTTGGCTTCCTCATGCTGGTAAATGTTCGCCAAGAACAGGATGTGATCATGCTGTGAATGCCTCAGGGCAGGCACTTGGTGCTTAACTGCTGGGCACTATTGACTCTAGAACAAAGGAGAGTAGGCTGCCCTGATATGGGCTGAATGGAGAACAAGCTGTAATGACTGTACTGACCAGGTTGTGTGATCCCGTTAGGGATAGCATGGCTAAACACAGCCTGGAAAGTCCCTTCTAGTCCTATCCTGTGCCTTGCCCTGGGGCAGGACAAGCAGAGGAAACTGCTGCTCCTTCTCTCTTGCACAGGCTGCCCCATAGTGAGTTCACCTGCAAAGGGGGGATTGCTCACATGATTGCTGCTTCCTTGTGGAGGATGGGAGGTGGTCCTGGCCTGCCTCTCTGCCCAGGAGGGGAGAGCTTGCTGGGCTACCCCTGGGGCAGAGGGTGAGGGGAAGGTTATCTGTGTGCCCGAGAGAGGGGCACTGCATTCCTCTGCTGCTTACCTGTGATTTCTTGAGATGATGCTGTTGCTTGTGTCTTTTGCTTTGACAGCAGGCTTCTTGCTAATCAAACCCCTTCCTTCCTAGGGACCTGAAGCCAGAGAACATACTGCTGGATGACCACGGTGAGTGCTGGTTCAAGAGAAGCCCTGGACCAGAGTCCTTTTTTCTTTGTCTGCTTGCACCAGGGTTTCTCTGTGCTCTTGGCAGCTTCAAACATTGCCCCTTGACTTTGTCCTGTTAACTTGGCCCCTCCTCTGTGCAGGTCACATCCGTATCTCAGACCTGGGGCTAGCTGTGCATGTGCCAGAGGGCCAAACAATCAAAGGCCGGGTGGGGACAGTTGGCTACATGGGTAAGTGGCCCTCGTGTTATCAAAAAGTGGTCTCTGCATACATGCTTTCCCTGCCCTCACACATCCCTCACCCCTTGTAGCTCCAGAGGTGGTGAAGAATGAGCGCTACACATTCAGCCCAGACTGGTGGGCTCTGGGCTGCCTGGTGTACGAGATGATCGAGGGACAGTCCCCCTTCCAGCAGCGCAAGAAGAAGATCAAGCGGGAGGAGGTGGAGCGGTTGGTGAAGGAAGTGCAGGAGGAGTACTCGGAGAAGTTCTCGCCCTGTGCCCGCTCCCTCTGCACCATGGTACGAGCGGGCATCCCTGACCCTTTGCTCCTTTGCACATAGCAGGGGAACACAGAGGCTGCTCCCTGTAGAGGTGTGATGGAGCCAGGTTCTCATGTCTGATAAGGCAGCACAAAAGGGTTCAGAGTGCTTCAATTTCTCACTCTCCCAGTTACCTGATTTGGCACATGTAGTCCCTATAGACACACTGCAGGAGCCCAGCTGAACTCAGGGCTGTTCCTGCCCAAAGCATCTTTCACCCAGGGCAATGATACCCTTTGTGTTGCAGCTCCTGTGCAAAGATCCTCTGGAGCGCCTGGGGTGCCGAGGCGCTGGGGCCAAGGAAGTGAAGGAGCACCCTCTCTTCAAACACCTTAACTTCAGGAGGCTGGAAGCAGGCATGCTGGACCCCCCCTTCAAGCCAGATGTAAGTGCCTGTGTGTCCAGGCCTCTTCAGTCACTGGGAAGCAAGAGTCCTGGTGTGGTTTAATTGAGGAGATGGGGCACATCACCTTTCCTTTTGTTTCTTGGAGCCTGGCAGAACAGGGTCAAGCAAGCTTTGGGCTGCAGGGTGAGGGTGCCTGGGCTTAGCTATGAGCCATGGTTGTTTGTGTTGGTGGCATCATTGCAGAGCCTGGCATTAGAGTAATCTTTGTGCTGTTTAGCCTCAGGCCATCTACTGCAAGGATGTTCTGGACATTGAGCAGTTCTCCACAGTGAAAGGGGTGGAACTGGAGCCCACAGACAATGACTTCTACCAGAAGTTTGCCACAGGAAGCGTGCCCATTCCATGGCAGAATGAGGTAGGTTTTCAGGGCAAAGTCTTTGCTCCTGCTTATGCCCACTGTGGCAGAGTGCAGTGTCCTGCAGGGTTTGTGTCTGCCTTGCTGCTCACTGAGCTCTCGGTGACAAATTGTTACAATTATCTTTGCCCTCTTCCAGATGATCGAGACAGAGTGTTTTAAGGAGCTAAATGTCTTTAGCACAGATGGAACAGTGCCTCCAGACCTGGACTGGAAAGGGCAGCCTTCTCCACAGCCCAAAAAAGGGTTACTCCAGCGCTTATTCAGCAGACAGGTAAGAATCCCAGTGCTTCCTCCCTAGCAAGTCCTCTAGCAGCGGTGGGCCTGCTCCTGCCTGTGCCAGATAGATATGCCAGGGAGGTGAGCACAAGAGGGCAGCAGGTAGAGTCTGGGGTGACCAGACCCCAGGGCTCTCAGGCACCCATGCAAAGCTGCAGGGAGTGCACTCTTCATGCTGGGGCAGTTGAGGGAACTGGGGTGGTATCTTCTGGTTATACGTGCTGGAGTCCCACAGGCAGAGGGATGTTGAAGGCACTAGAGTAGCAAGTCTTCTCCCTTCCTATGTGCTTAAAACATCCCTGAAGAAGACTTTGCTTTTGGAATGGGCTGTCTGGGCTCTCCAGAGCAGTTCTGCTAGACCTTGAGCCAGGCAGAAAGAGCAGTTCTTTCAAGGAATGAGGAGAATGGAAACATCTTGCAGCTGCTGTAGGCTTGCTTGCCTGTCTCCTCTGCCCAGAACAGCCTTTGCCTTCTTTCTAGGACTAGCAAAGTCTGGGCTGCTGCCTCAACAGCTGCTGGCAGCTGTGGGACTCAAGCATGGTTGGCTCTGGACCACTCTTAGCCATCTGGTGCTGACTCCTGCATCCCTGCCAAGCTCTGAGTTGTGCTTCACTGTTCTGTGGGCTGCACTAGCCCGAGCCTGCTCTGGGCTGGGATACCCAGCCCTTTCTGAGGCAGGCAGGACCTGCTGGAAGATGGGCAGCTGCCTGTAGCAGGGGTTGAGCTGTGATTTGCCACGTGTTTTCTCTTTCCAGAGGTGAGCAGTCTCTCCTGGCTGCTCTGCTCAGGGAAATACCTGGTGGCCCCTGGACCTGGCAAGATCTGGGAAAGAGGAGTGTTGTCCTTCAGTGTCTATCCCCTTCCCCCAGCAGAACACAAGCTGCTTGTTGTTCTAACTGCCCCCTGAGCCACTAATCTCGCTTCCCTGCTCTCGCTGCCTTCATGGGGGAGGCCTTGCCCTCAGCTTGAGCCAAAGCTGTCCTTGCACAGCCACTGCTGGGGAGCTCTGCTCCCAGGGGCCAGTGGGAAGTTTCCTTCACTCCTCTCTTTGGATGTCTGGGACACACAGAAGGGTTGAGAAAACATGGAGGGTTTGGCATTGCCCTGTTCTCAGACTCCTTCTAGCAAAAAGGGCTTCAGCTGCTTCTGTGGCCGGCTGAGCCCTGAGCAGAGCCAATCCTCTATGCTGGCACTAAGCTGTATTCCTGGGTGCTGTAGTCCACGGAGCCCATCTTCCTCCTAGCTTCTGAGCTAGTCAGCTGCGTGCTCACCAATCTGTCTGCCAGGAGCTGAACCCCAACATGCAGCTTGACTGTTCCTCTGCAAATGAGGGCTCCCCTCCAGCTCCTTGCTTCCATGTAGCTCTCCTATGAGCAGATGAGGGGGACCTGCCCCTTCCCTGCCAGAGGGCAGCTGTAGGCTGGGTTGTGTGACCATGCTCACCCTCCGCTTGCTGTGCTCCTCTCTTCCCTCTCCTTGCCCTTCTGACTTCAGGACTGTTGTGGGAACTGCAGCGACAGCGAGGAAGAGCCCACCCGGCTGTAGAGCACAGCTTGTTCTTCAGCCCCTGGGACCCCTCTGCCTCTGCACAGCAGAACAACATCCCAACCTGAAGGATAAGGTAGCAGCGGCCCCGCAAGGTGGATTTGTTTACAGCTCTGTACATCTGCATTTGAAGACTGGATGGCTCTAAGGCCTGGCAGCAGCACACAGCTTGGGCTAGAAGTGCCTCTGACTGTGGGCAAACCCTCATCCCAGAGGCAGACCTGGATGTTTCTGAATCTACCGCTTATGACTGTGCTGCTGCTGCTGCCCTCCTGGACCCAGGGTGGGAGGGAGGGATTGGGCTGAGGCCAGGCTGGAGCAGCTCTGCTCACACATTCCATGGTGCTGGAGCAGCACTGCAGGTTTGGTGTATATTTATGTATGCTGGTCTGTACATATCAGTTTTTAATCTACATATGCCAGTTTTTAATCTATAGGTGGGGGTCTGCAGTGCCCCCACGCTGTCACAGGCACAAATGTCCTCCTATTGGGGGAGCGATGGTCCCAGCTTTGTTACCAGGGAGTCCTGGGCAGAGGCCTTCTGTGCCTTGAGGTGTCTAAAGCATCTTTCCTGGACCTTTCTGGCCATGCTGAGGTGTCCCTGGCTCCAGCGGAGTCCGTTGCTCAGCCCCGAGACACAGGAAACTGCCGTGCCAAAGCGTCTACCATTGCATCCTGGCAGCAGAGCGTCACTGCCTCATCCTTGCTTCCCTGTCTGCTGGAGCCCGCTTCCTCCTGCCTTGTCTCACACATGCTGCCAGCTCTGGAGAGCTGATTCTGGTCTGCTCTCCAGACTGCGACAGTGTGCCACAGCCACTGCCACAGCAGGTACCTGCTGAAAGGTACCTGCTGCTGGAGCCAAAGGGTTGATTTGAGCCCAGTGTGGTTCCACCAGCTCTGGACCACCCCTCTATGTGTGGTGGGGCCCCCCAGGCCCAGTATGGTGTTGGAGGAGTGGACACATAAGGGACCCTGCTCTCAGGGAGTGAAGCTGTGGTAAAGTGAATGTCCCTTTCTGGGGTCATGCTCTGAGCTGTGACCTAAGAGTGAGCAAGGCCGGGACCACCATGTGCGCTGTACTGGTTTGGTGTATGTCCCCAGGGATCCTGGGGAGCCAGCACAGCTCCTGTGCCCAAGGGCAGGCAGGAGCAGAGGGGCGGGAGCCCTGTGTGGTCCTGGGGTGTAGCGTGGAGCTCAGCCCCACTCTACTCTGCTTGTCCTGCCTCCTCTTGTACACCCATCCTAACCGTGTCCCAAGCAATAACTTGTCTCTTGTGTATGTACACATGCGTGTGTGCTGCTGCCTTGTGCTCATTCTGAGCCAGGCCCCCCGGGGGGGCTGAGCACGGACTTGGACCTGTGGTATCATTTGCTTGCCTTGCACTAAAGTTGGAGAGTATTTAAATTTTTAACCTTTTCTTAAGCCTAAGCCTGACTGTGCTTTGTGTTGCTGTCGGATCAATGGGCCCTGTGTGGGCCATGCAGGGGTGACAGCTGAAAGGAGAGAACCAGGGCCCCCTGTCCCTGTTGCCGTGGCCTCTGCTGGTTCTCCTGTCCTCCAGGAAAGGGCTGGGGCTGATGCCGAGCACTGGGGAGCATGGGTGGCCCTCAGTGGCTTCTGGCGGGTGGTTAGGCTTTTACTTTTGGGGTGCTCATGTCTGCCATGGTCCTCTGTCTGCCTTTGGCAGAGCCCCTCCTGGGCTGTCCTGGTGTGCTGTGGGGCTGGGGACAGAGTCCTGCTCCCCTCTGGGTGCTGTGCATCCCTGCTTTGGGAGAACTGTGCTTTTGGGGACCCTGTGTCAGCACAGTGTTCTCAGACCAAGGGACAGCTCCTCAAAGCAGGGGGAACATGGTGTGAGTAGGGTTGGGGTCACGACAGTCACTAGAGGAGGAGCGTGCAAAGGGGGCTGAGGTGGTTGCAGGGTGGGTTTGGGGACTGGGGGGGGGGCTGCCGGTGGCAGCAGCAGCCTCATGCGCAGCGCGGGGGGGCCGCACGCAGCTGCACAGGGATGAGAATAGCAAGTGCGGCTGGGTAGCTAGGGAACAGTTGCTATGGGAGCAGGCCGAGGAGGAGTTCTCACACTCGGAGGGGGCATCTTGGGGTAAAATCCAGGAATTTTCTTTATCCATGGAAGGAAAGCAGGCGGGGGGGGGGGGGGGGGGGTGGGGCGGCCCGGGGGCTGCTGCTCCCACCGCACCAGCCGGGGATGTGATGCCGCCCTGCCGGCACTGCCGGGGCTGTGTTACCCGGGTCTTGGGGTCATCAGTGTTAGTGGTGTTTGTCACCCCGTCAGCGTGGCTGTGCGGGCAAGGCCGGGCTCTGAGCAGCCCCTGCCGTGAGCAGGGCATGGAGGGGCCCTGCCTGTCTCCAGCTCCCCCCTGCCCAGTGCTGTCCCAGTCCCAGCATTTGGGGTGTGCCTCATCCACATCCCTTTCTTGAGGGGAGGGGGGAGAGCAGGATGTGGGTCAGGGGATGCTGGTGTATGTCTGGAGCTGTACCCCACGGACACGGCAGCCCCTGGCCGGGCTCTGAGTGGGCGCTGGGGCGCTGTGGGTCCGGGGTGCTGAGGCTCTCGCCGTGGGGCTGTGGCGGCAGCGCCGGCACACGATTTTCAGGGGTGAAGGATGCTCTCAGCTGTTGCCTGGGCAACGGCTCCTCCTCCAGCCCACCATGTGGCTCGGGGAACGCTCCCCCGCCTGCCTCCCCCCGCCGCCGTGGGGAAGGGGAAGGCAGCTCCCGGCCCCCGGCGCTGGCGGGGCCGGCGGCCTGGCCCCCCCCGCCTGCCATCGCCCTGGCCTGACGATGCCTGAGGGCTCCGCCGTGCTCCCCGCCTCTGCGTTACCCACGCCCCGAGGGAGCACCCGAGCCCCCCTGCATGGCCGCAGCCCCCTGCCCGCCGCGGGTGCTGCTCGGGCACCCCCACAACCGTCGAGCCGGCTCTGCCGGGCGGCCGCGGCCAAGCTGTGAGGTCCGATTGCAGAAGGCGAGTTCTGACAAGGTGAGTCGGGGCCGGGGGAGACATGGCCACCACGGCCCTGCTCCGAGCGGGCTGGCGGGGCTCGGCCGCCTGTCGCAGCCGCTCTGCCTGCCCGTGCGGGGGCTCGGCGGCCCCGGGTCGTCCCCTGGCTGGGATGGAGGAAGTCCTTCCGGCCGGGCCCCGGCAGAACAATGCGCCGTGTGTGCGGCCGTCACCCTGCCCACGGGGAGGAAGCGGCGGCGGGGTCACAGCCTGCTTGGGGACACACACCCGGTCACCCACACGGCTTCTGGCACGGCTCTGCACTGTCACCGGAGTGCAGCGAATGGGGAGCGGGGCTCTTTTGCCCCGTCCCAAGGAGCCTGGGGAGGTTTCCCCTGCGGACCGTGACCAGCAGCCTTGGGCGCAGCAGAGAAGAGCTGGGGACGGCTCCGATGGCGAATGGGCGGGGGAGCCTCAGCGCACGAGGACACGAAGCCAGTGAGGGGTCTCCTCCGGGGGCAGGGGCAGCTCGGGTGCCCCCAGGGCAGGCTCCTGTGTCACCCACTGCCACCGCTGTCCCTCGCTGTGCTCGGGGCCAGCCTGGCCTCCTGCCCCACACGGCCGTGCGCCCCTCTGCAGCGGGGGCTGTCAAGGTCTCGTGAGCGGCTGAACTGCCCCTGTCACTGTCCCTGCGCTGGCCGCCGCCCCGGGGGAGCCCGTGACTGTCACCCAAGGAGGCTGCGGCTGGCACCGGGGCAGGGGGTGGCTGGCATCCCCCGGCATCCCCCAGCCACCCCCCCCGGAGCGAGTGCGGGGCCACCGGATGCGGGAGCCCGTGGCGTCACCCCATGGAGCCTCACCCCACGGGGCATCGCAGGACCATCGCCCGGACAGTGGGGTCGTCACCGGGGGGAGGGGATCCCCGACCCCGCCCTGTGGGTCTCCCGCGGCCACCCCCGGGGATGCCACGGCCCTCCCGCCGCTGATCCCCCGCGGCCGTTCCCTGGGGGAGAGGAAGGGGATTCCCATGGTAGTGCCCGTTCCCCCGCCGGTAGTCCCCGCTCGGCGGCGGGTCCCAGGGTGGGGGTGCGGGGGGTCCGCTGGCTCCCGGGTCCCTCCCCGAGCCGAGGGCAGGGCGGAGCGGCGGGGCGGGAG
>JASSUY010029113.1:0-42599 GCA_032466535.1 Forpus xanthops
TTGTCCTATCACTACAGTCCCTCATGAAGAGTCCCTCCCCACCATCCCTATAGGCCCCCTTCAGGTACTGGAAGGCTGCTACGAGGTCTCCATGCAGCCATCTCTATGACAGAAGAGACATATGACAAAGGCTAAGCAAGGTATGATGCAGGCAAAAAATCTTGTGATTCAGGTTAGCCTTTGATCGTAAGGAGAATTGGCCTTTAATTACTGACCCAGCTTATGTCACGCAGTACCTATACCAAAAATTATAAGTTTGGGTAGCAAGTAAGAAACTCGAAACTTTTCTCTTGCTTTTGTGACTCCTACTTCACGTGCTTCATGGTCTGTGATAGCAATACCGTTATGTGTGTGTAATAAGGTGCAGGAACACCTTTGTTGGGTTCTTGGTATGTTTGTATGTATATTATGGGAGAGAAAGTGAAGCTGCTCATAACTGACAAAAATCGTTCCCCTTTTTCTAGATGAGCAAATAAAGGAGTTGCTCTTGGAGCAAAGACTGGTTCCTTCAGAAGCTCCTGTTAACAGTGTGCCTCTCACCCCACAGTGTTTGCTCTGGTGTAGCACAGAGCATACAGATGGTGGCATACATGTCCACAAAGCTATTTGAAATAATCTTATGCACTGAGGATCCCTGTTCTTGCTGCTGCTTCAAGACATAGCAAGTGGCATACAGCATTTTCTCCTCATGGGTGTATGGGAAACTTGGTATAGTACAGCGATCAGTCACTGTGGGTAATGGAAGAATGCAGCTCCCCCCTGGACTGCTATTACTAGTTGCAGAACTACGGTTCTCTTTGTGTATTCTTCTTAATTGAGCAATAGAGGTAAGTAAAATTGAATCAGCTTTAATGCAGGATTGTAACAAAGGCCAATAGTACAACTGGGATCACTTAAAAGCTAATTCACCTATTTGGAAGCACTCTCAATGGCATGGAATGAGAAAGCTAATGTGGCAATGCATTTGACTCTTCCTCCTGCAAGGGATACAAGCTCCTGGAAGAAGTAAAAGAAGCAAATGCCTCAGAGGGCATGAATAGAAGAAGGTAAAATGTGTTTTATCAAGGAAAACAAATTAACAAGAGCTGAAGCTATTAAGAAGACAGCAGTAGAGCAAAAGGGAAGAGGAGAAGACCAGGTAACGTGTATTCTAGCTCAGAAATGGAATCTGGCTGTGATCTCAGAGGTGAGGTTCTCCACTTACCTTTTGTAGGTGTGCTGGTTTCAGTCAAAACAAAGCCACATTCCTACCCAGATGCTTAGAGTGGGAAGGGGCCCAAGTGAAGGCACAAGTACATTTGCTTATGGTAACACAGGACTGGGCCTCCTGGTGAGCCAGCTGTTCAAACTCTAAATGGCCCTTTCATGGAAACAAATGGAAGGGAGTGGTTTTAGACACTGAAGAACAAGTTCCATGGAAGTAGGAACTAGTAATTATCTAGTTTAGACTCTTATTAGTGGGTGACAGGAAAATAAGTAGTTGAGCAGCTGTGCGGTAACAGTGGCAAAGGAAGAAATGCACTGAAAGGGATCTGTGCGCTTTGCCTACAGATGCTGACTTGACCCCTCGTGAGAGCCAGGAGTGAAAGGCATCACAGTTAAAACTTACTTCAGATGGAGCAGGCGTTAGCTTTGCATTCCCTCCCCAAGCTCTGATCTGTACTCCAGAAGAGATTCACAGATGGTGAATTTGGCACCTCAGTTGCACTTGATCATAGGATAAGATCTGTGGTGGCTGTTGGGCAGATAGAGAAGGTGGTTTGCGGAAAGGGAAAGCATGGTTTCAGAGATTGGATTGTGTTTGGAAGCGGGCTGAGCTAGGCTGTAAGCAGCTCTGCTCCAGGAGTGGTTTCCTTCCGCCTTGTACCCAATGTCGAAATGGAAGAGCGTGCTGCATGGGGTTGTGGGAGTTGTTCTAGGTCACTATCTTTCATTTTTATTAGCGACTTGGTAACAAAATAGTACACGTTAAATTTGCAGTCAGCAGGAAGCTGGACAGATGTGGAAGATAAGATAGCATTCCAATTCAAAAGAGTTGGCATCATGTAGAAGTGCTTGTGACAGGGAGGAGATGGAGGGGCAAGGCAAGATCCTTTCCAGCAAGGCACTAAATTTAGATAGGGTTAAACAACTGCACAGATTCAGAATCCTGCCAACAGTATTTCAGATAGGGGACCTGGCAGCTTGTCCTGCTGGTGGTAGGAAAGCAAGCTTCAGGCTAAGGTTCCCCAAGGGTGATGTATATGATGAGACTCTTGTGCTTTACGTGAGCACCCAGCACTTGAGATGCTGTACTTCAGGCTGAGGAAGTGCACTTGTGAGGATGCACTGGAAGAACTGAGCTTAGAATCATATGGTAGAGTGGGCTTAAATCGCACCTAGGAGTGATAGTTTCTTCTGGTGCCAAGCACAATGATAGAGAATAACTGAGCAGATGTGTGGGGAGATGGCAGTAGCTCTTTCATGAATGGAGATAAGAGCAAGCGTCTATTAAGAACAATAGTTACATCTCAGCTTGCTTTAAGGCAGGGAAAATGACTGTTCAGAGTCCTTTCCCATCCCATTTCCCTTTCGATCTGTGTGACTTCCATCTCCAGGCAAACCTAAAAGTTACAAGGTAAAATAACTGCCGGAGGAAGAGGGTGTGAGAATAGTGTGCAAGGAAAGCTCTCTGGAGCAGAGGTGGGAGCTTCCAGTGCATTGTTTAACTATGGATCCTATTCAGGGTTGACATTTGCTGGAATCTACACATCTATGTTGTAAGCTTGGGCTAAATCACCTTTCTGAATAACGTATGTGTCTATTTGTCAGCATCCAAGTCCGTTCTGGTAGGGTGGTACCCAGTGAATTTACATTTGCTTTCAGATTGCAGGTAAAGATGCTCATGAGCTGCTGGTGTATGGCTTGGCTCTGCAGAGCTCTGAAAACACGTGGGTTTGTTGGTAAGCGCTCGGTGGTGGTTGGCAGATGCAGGAATGTTTTCTCTCAATCTGCTCCCTGTGTTTATTTTGCAAACTGTTCACTGTTTGTTTTTACAAGTACTGGAGCATGGATCTGTGCGTGCGCAGTGGGCTCCCGCAGCAGGGCTCATCCTCTCATTGGAAAGCATCCAGTGCTGTTCAGTGCATCACCTGGGATGCGGGTGAAGCTCAACATGGCTGGAAATGTGAGGTTGCAGCCCAGAAAGCCAGCCATTCCCTGGGCTGCATTGAAAGGACCATGACCAGCAGGTTGAGGGAGGTGATTCTTCCACTCCTGTGAGACCACAGCTGCAGACGTGTGTCCAGCTCTGAGCCCCCCAGCACAACAGGGACTTGGACCTGATTCAGCAAGTCCAGAGGAGGCTATGAAGATGCTCTGAGTGCTGGAGCACCTCTCCTAAGAGGCTGGTGAAAGTTGGGCTTCTTCAGTATGGAGAAGACTCCAGAGAGACCTTAGAGCAACTCCCAGTGCCTAAAGGTGACTACAGGAAATCTGGAGAGGGACATTTTACAAGGTCCTATAGGGACAGGACAAGGAGGAATGGCTTTAACCTGAAAGAAGGAAGATTGGGATTAAATATAAGGAAGAAATTCTTCCCTGTGAGGGTGCTGGCACAGGGTGTCCAGGGAAGCTGTGGCTGCCCCATCCCTGACAGTGTTCAAGGCCAGGTTGGACAGAGCCTGGAGCAACCTGGTCTAGTGGAAAGTGTCCCTGCCTATGGTAGGGGATTGGAAGTGGATAAGCTTTAAGGTCCCTTCCAACTCAAACCATTTTGTTTGATGTCAGTTCAAGGCCTTGTCCTTAGAAGAGGTGAGCTGGCTGGGTTGGTGGCACATGTTCTGTGCGCTTGCCCTGCAAATGACCTGGTCCAGGAACTGTGGGCTGCCACTTCCATCAAACCTCTGTACCTTTTCTTCAGCATTATAAAGGGATGAGCATGAAATAGTTGGGATCTGGGACCCTGTTGCTATGACTGCTTATGCTTGGACCCCTTGATGGAGCTCATTGGTTGTTTAAAGCACACAAATACAGTTTTAGAGGAGCACTGCTGACATATGATTAGCAGCCCATTCTGGTGTGTTTTCAAAGTGAGTTTTGACATCAGTTGTTTTGGAGTTTGTGTGTAACTAACGTCATCCAAGTTGCTGCTCCCACCACCATCTGGTCAGCAAAACAGTCACTGATATGCTGAGGATTGGTTGCTACCAGTGGAGAATGGTAGGGCTTTCACTACCTGCAGCTTAATGGACCCACTGGCAGTATTCCTTTTATGTTTTCTTTTACTTAGAGATCTATGCTGTGGGTGACTTGAGCCAAGGATGTGTTGCATGAACTCTAGAGACAAGTTTGGGACTTCCTCCAAGCAGCATGTTTTCATGAAGCAAAGTTCCCTCAAACCATTGCTCTGCAGGAATAGAATGTGATTTTAGCCCAGAAGCAGGAAAGGGCTGAGGGTGCAAGTCTTGTTTGTGCATGCACAAGGATATCTAGACCTTGAACTTCCAACGACTCGTATGTCTTGCATAGCAGGAGCTGTGCAGAGTGGTAGTAGTCAGGGCCCAGGGCTGGGCTGAGGCAAGGTCAGGATGCCCCATTGACCTTTTATGAAAGGCATCCGCTCCTTTCCTCTTCCCTACCTGTTTGCAGAGCTTTGTCAGCCACACAGTGCTGAAAGGCAGCAGGAGTGACCCCTGTGAAACAAGGGGGCAGGGAGGAGCATGGGGTACTGCAGTAGATCATGCAAGAGCAAGGGCACCTGCAAGCGCAGCAGTAAACCAGGGATGCTGCAGGTTTCACTTTACCCCATCTGCTGTGCCCTGCTGTGGGCCTGCTGCCTCCCTGCCACTCATTGCAGAGATGTCAGGTGAGTTCCTCATCCTTTGCCAAATGCATGTCGGTGCCCTTTGAATCCAATGGCTAAAGCTTCTGGGAGCTGCACACTGGGTGGATGCATCACACTTGGGTGGTTGCAAGCATATGGCTCCTGTAAAACCTGTTCCTGGAAAGCACACCATGTGTCTCTGCTTGCCATCAAAACCCCAGTGTGCAGTGCTATGGGTGGCCCTAAGGTGTGGGATGCAGGGATGCTCTGCCCTAGGTGCAGCCAGGGTACCAATCACATGGAATCCCTCCATCCTTCTTTTGGGAAGAGGTGGGAGTGGGGCTGGAAAAGTATAATCAGCAATTCATCTGGCTGAAGGCTGAGCAATTTCAGGGGCTGGGACTTCAGTGTTGAAATCCACCCCTGCAAGCTTTGAACTGCAATTAGTCATGTCAACTGTTGGGCTCTTGAATGTTTAGAATGGGAGGAATCAGAAGGGACTGACAGGCTGTGGGAGTTCATGGGGGGCTGAGGAGAAGCTGCTTGTCATGGTGAGATGTTTGTGAAAGAGGAAGGGTGTCTTGGATGGGGAGGTTATAAATGGGTTTCTAAAGCCGAAGGAAATCATGGATAAGATGAATGGAAAAGAGCTGCCCTCCAAGAGCTGCCTTCCCATGGAGAAATTCACTGCACCTGACAGCAACGTTGGCTGTGTGGCAACACTGGTAGGTGTGAAGCGAACCATATCCTCCCATAGTTTTCCTATACTAAATGCTTTAGTAACCTGATGTCCTTCAGATATGTCCAGCTGGGGAGCGACCCAACATGGTGGCACAAAACACGAAGGAAAATCTCATTGTCATCTGCAGGGAGGAGATGGGTTTTCCCCAGAAGGACCCTTTATGGCTTGTCAGGTGTTTGAAACCTGACTCATTCTCCATTTCTCACTCTTTCACCAGAACATCGGTGTTTCTGTTGGCTTTAATTCTTGCAGATAGCTTTTGCCATCTAATTTTAATGCCTTTTACAAGTAGCCCACCTAAAATCCTAACTGATTCCCATGGAGATAGTCCAGGCTACTGGGAAAATAACATGCTTTCCTAGGATGCCTTTACTGCCTGGTAAGTTGTTGAATGTTTTTAGTAAGATGTACTTAGAATCACAATTACCTCTCTTTTTTAACTTCTCTCCTTTGTAAGTGAAATGGAAGGTCTGATTAGTGGGGCAATCAGCATTTCCCTAATGAGGTTAAGCGAATAGATGAAGAAAATTGATGACCATAATATGTCCTGGCCTAGACACCCCATGCAGCAGCCTGTGCTTTCCAGGCTGGGGGCAATTCAGCCTCCTGAACGCCATTTTGCTGCAGCAGGGATAGAAATATCCTTATCTGGGGGGATGGCAGGATGCTTCTGGGCTGTGGACAGCAAGGGAATACCTCCTTTGAGAAGCTGTGCTCTCCTGATTGCAGCTGCTTAGACTCTACAGTGCCAATACACACAATTCCCACCTCTTTCTTGTACTCTTTGGGATCTGTGCTCAAGTCCTGTGTTGGGATTGCACCTTAACACTGAAGAGACCCTGCAGTGGATCTGGGGGCCAACACAAAGATCTTTGGTCTCCCTCCTGCATTGCCCCTCTGCTCTCTGGTGAGCTGGTCCTCAGCGCTCTTAATCCCAGGCATGTTCTCTTGCCTGGTTTTCCCAGCAGGGCCCATGTACTGAAGCACCCTCGGCTGCAGCTTTGTTCTATAACTGTAACACAGTGCATCCCAAGCGGATTTTGCAGCCTGGTTTGTTGCTCTTTAGCTCTCCTGCTCTGGGAGGTCTGACGGGGTCTGTCTCCTTTATGCCTGCTCAGCCTCAGCCAGGCACTGATTTCGGTTGAAGCGGTTTAACGAACGCTGGCCTCATTGTACCGCATTGTTTTGGTGGGTGTCTGCACGTCTCATACGAGCTCCAATTAGGAGAAGTGGGGAGGGAGAGAAGAGAGGGGGAAGAAAGGGAGTAAATAGAGGCAAAACGATTGGGCTTTCAGCCAGTGTGCAGCCTGTTCATCAGACAGATGGAGCCGCGCAGTGGATGGCTCTGCTGCAGCCCAGCCCCCGAGCAGGTGGGTATTTTGGAAGCGATGAGCAGTTTGCCCCTCTAATTTGTGGCCACGCAGCTTACACCGGACATATGTCGATTACAACTCAGCTCCTGCTGTTGTAGGAATAGGAACACATTCACCCGTTGAGAAAAGAAATCGCTGGGATAAAAACAAAGGGAAAAGTTACAGACACTTGTTGCGTTGGGGTGGGGAGGACAAATGAGGGTTCAGAAGCACCCCGGCACGATTTCACTTAAGTGCTAATTGCTGAGTGCCTTTCATTAAGAGGCCATCGTAGTTGTCTCATTTTGAACGTATATGCAGATGGGCAGATGGCCCTTTGCTGTAGTCCAGGCAGGCGCAGCTAGTGTTACAGATGGATTATTATGTTGATTCGTTGCTAAAAGAAAAACTTATCTCACAATAGGGCACTCCTTTGAGCATGATTCCTTCTTGAGCTTATGTTTCTCCTCTGCATTGCCAGCTTTTCCTGCATGAAATGAAGTTTTCAATCAGCAAGGCTAGTGTTTCCCCTTCTGTGCTGCAAGAGGGGAAAAAGAGTTTAAGGGCCTGTCTAAGAGTAAAGTGACCCTTTGGGGTCTGTATAACTTCAACTGCTGCTGTTGGCAGGGAGGGCACCTTTGTTAAGTGGTATTAAATCTTTATGTTTCTAACCCATGATGAGCTGTGGTTGTTCCTAGGCCAAGTCTTCCACCGTCACAGGGTTATGAGGAAGATCTGGGGCAGACACGTTGTGTTGTCCTCTTGAAGAGGAATCAGTTTGAATCACTTGCCCAGAAGATGATATTTTAGCTTCAAGCCACCACCATAGCCATTGGGTTCATAGATACAGGTCAAAATGTCTGTTCCACCACTATCGTGTGATGCACGTGTTACTTCTACAATGAACACGAGAAGATGTGCTTGTAAAGACTGCGTGGTATCTTGCTTAGTTTCTTTAAGGGATATCTTGGTGCAATGCGGGGTAACCTGAGGCCTGTCCTGTCGCAGGTCCAAGAGGAACAAGAGGAGGAAGGAGGCAGATGGTCGGATTATGGCAGACCATGGCTGTCCGTGGGCTTGTGCCAAAATTGGCTTTTGGTGACTCCTGTGGTCATCATCCTGAGCTGTGTATTTTGTCACAGTCTTGTCAAAGGTAGTTCTTTTCTCTGGGTCATCCACCACAGGACATAGGAGTAGTGGGGAGAAGAGGGTCAAGTAATAGCCCCTAGCATCACTTGTCACCAGCTACATTGCAGTTGTGACAAGAATCATGCTCTTGGTTCACCCTATTTTACACAGAGGAAAACCAAAGGGAGGAGGGAAAATAAATCTACAATTTTCTGCTTGACCCTTATATCTTGATGCTGAATTTGTATCCACGATAGAAACTCATTTCCTGCTCCTTATCATCTACCCAGCCTTTGTAACTTGCTGTTGTCACCCTGGGCAAAGTTCCACCAGAGGTCTGGCCAACAAGAGAAGAGCAAACAAAAGATGAACTTGGAGATATGAAATCTGGAGCTGCACCTGCTGCAGACAAGGTTATGAAGCTGCCTGGCACTGAATGCTTTAATAATGAAGCAGCAGCAGTAGTAGGTCCCAAAAGTAAGAGCAGAAATTGGACAGAGCCTTGGGTGGCATGGTCTAGTGCAAGGCCTCCCTGCCTATGGCAGGGGGTTGGAACAAGGTGATCTTAAGGTTCTTCCCAACCCAAACCATTCTATGATTAATGGAACTTCTCCAAATAAAAGGGGAAATTATGTTCTAAATGTTAAAAATGAACCTCAAGTGGTAACTTTGACTTGCCAGCTGCTTCTTAGACAGACATTCCTTCTACCCAAGGAATTCTGGGTTTCAGATGTGTCTGGACAGTCATCAGATGTCTGTGTGTCTGGTTCACAGCTTGTCCCAGTGATATCTGCCCTAGGTTTGGGTCCAAACAGTCCCCCAGTGCCTGTGGATGTGGCCTGACGGAGCTCTATAGCGATGGGAGCTGTTGGGGACTCAAAGATGTAATGAAAGCCTGCAGATAAGGGAGATCTCCAACAAATAAGCAGAGCACTTATCTGTGGCTGCAGAACAGAAAACCATGGAAGCCAGCAGGATTTAGGAGAGACACACATGTAAAATACTGGGAAAAAATAGTTGCATAACATATAGTAATGTTACACAACGCAAGGAAAGGGATACTGTCCTTAAACCAGAAAATGACCTTTTGGTTTTACTTTCTAAATGCCATTGACTGAGATGATGCAACATTTGACCTATCTGTAAAACAGGGGAGTTGATATTTACCGATGTCCCCAGGACATGAGTTGTGAATTAATGTTTGCAAGGCAACTGCAGGACTTTGGATGAGTGGCTTTGCAGGTACAAAGGTATGCAGTAGGGTCCCCTTACACTCAGATAACATAGAATCATAGAATAGTTAGGGTTGGAAGGAACCTTAAGATCATCCAGTTCCAAACCCCCTGCCATGGGCAGAGACACCTCACGCTAAACCTCTCACCAAAGGCTCTGTCCAACCTGGCCTTTAACTCTACCAGGGATGGAGCATTCATAACTTCCGTGGACAACCCATTTCAGTGCCTCACCACCCTTACAGTGAAGAATTTCTTCCTTATATCCAATCTAAACTTCCCCTGTTTAAGTTTTAGCCTGTTACCCCTTGTCCCAAATGGAAAGGCCCTACCAAGCATCCCTATAGGCCCCTTTCAGATGCTGGAAGGCTGCTATGATGCAGCAGTGGGTGCCTCCACATGTCTGTGCACAACCACACGTGCTCGCAAACAGCTCTCCTAAAAGAGCACCGTGGTTTCAAGTGTGCATGAAACAATTCATTGTTAGTTAATCTTACCCTAAAAAGCCTTATGCCTAGAAGGCTGTGGTCATGCTATGGATGCATTTGTCATATTCAAAGAAGGGCATTATTTCTGTATTGAACATACAAGGCCAGGCTAGATGCCTGCCATGGATCCTTCTGGCCTTGGTTTCAGTGAATCTGTGCATCCTAACAGTACCTGCTTCAATATTCCAGCTATATCTAACCCCATTAACCTCGGTGGTCCCCACCTCCTCCAGCTGCCTGATGCCCCCAGTGTGATGTTACTTCCCAAGCTCCATTGGAGGCTGTAAAGAGCAGTAGCTGTTGGCACAGAAAGCTGTCTGAAGCATATTTCTTTGTAGAAGGTCTCTGCTGTTACTTTCATGACCTGATTTTTTTCCAAAGATCCTCTAAGTTCTGTGGGAAAAAAGCAGGCCATCATTTGCCTTGCCTAAATGGGATTTGAGCTAATCTTTGAAAATCTGGCCCAAATATTTCTCCTTCTACTAAAAAAAGGAAAAATTCTAGTTCCTAGAGTTATAATTGTCAAGGAAATGCTGGTGTCTTTGTTATCTCAGGCATAACCCCTGAGACTTCCCATGTCTGTATTTTCTGGAGAGGCAGTTTATTCCTATGTGGCTCAGGAAAACAAGGCAGTCAAAGCAAAGACAGAGACAAGCACAGGGTAACAGTGTTAACATCTTCTGCGGAGTTGACAGTGACCTCATTGCTTTGCACTGTGATTTAGTTAACTGTTGTGAAAAGGATGGAGTGAATAAACCAGGATCTGAGGGGGGAAACAGCAGCCATCAGTTTGAGGGGAAGGGCAAGGAAACAGATTCTTGCTAGGAGCTTGTTCAGTGCTTTCTCTGTAGACAGGAGACCCCCATCTCTCTGCAATGGGTGGGCTTGGGCTGACAGCAAGCCGAAACATCCCTGTGAAGATGGAAGACAATAGGAGCACTGGGGCTCCGCTGCCTTTGAAATCAGCTTTATGTGAGCAAGAACTGGAGCTTCTCCGCTAAAAAAGTTGGTGTTTCAGAGGGAGCTGATAAGAGCAAGCAGTCTGCAGCTAAACCAGGAGATATGCAAGTATCTAAATTGCCTTATATGTATCCAGGTCAGGATGTGGAAAAGAGAGAGATTTTTCTCTGCTGTCTGAAAAGGATGTTCACATTTGAAGGGTCTCATCCACTCTGCCTGAGGTCTCTTTTTCTGTAGGTGATTCGCATCATCTATAGCCTGTGTCCTTCCCTCCTTGCAGAATCCCAGTTTCCAATCTGCTGGCCCCACTGCATAAAGGAAGACACTGGCTCAGCGTGTTAAGACAATGCAGAACATTTATAGTATAGAACAAATAAAAGTAAAGGTGAAGCGTGCAGCCCAGGGCTCCCGATTCTTTCTTGTGTGCTCCTGGGAATGGAATTTTTGTCCATTGGACTCGAGCCGCTCTAAAAAGCGCGGAACAAAAGCTGATCTTAAAAGTGATCCGCAAAAGAATAAATGGCAGGCTCCCTCTTTGTTATTCATGTATGGTGCTCAAAGAGCACTTGAAATGGTTGGGATTTTCTGCTGAGCATTTTCTCTTTTAATTCTTCTTGGGTTTTGGGGGTCTGGGTATTTGTTTTAGCAGCGGCTCAGGCACATGTGCCCCCTGAAAAACATTATGGCTGGGAAACCTGTGCCTTAAATTGATGTGAGGGGACACGTGAGTGAAATGGGCACAAGTGGGGAAAGCTGCGTGGTTGGAAGGGTGATATTCTCCAAGAGGCAGCCTGGCCTTTGTCTGTTACTTAATGTTATTCCTGCCTGCCCTGTGTTCTATGCCACACGATTTACCCACTAAATCAAGCTCAGCAACCGTATTCACAAGCTGGCATAAATTTATTCTCATCTGCTGGCCAATTACACCAACTGCCTCAACTGTTGTTTATTTTCTTCTGTTGCATCCTCTTGAGTTACTGTTAACAGTGTCCCTTTTGAGTAGAGACGGGCTTCTTGGCACGGGGGCCTATCGGCCTGCCAAACTAATGGACCATATCTGTTATCTAACTACTTGTAAAGGCGCCAGTTTCAGGACAGCTTGCAGTTGCTGTGGCCACCTGCAGTGCATTGGCAGGGCTGGAGGCCACTGCCCATGTGGAACGTGCCACTCTAGCTCCAGAGTGTCCTTTGGCATTGACCTGCCCTCAGGGGGGGACACTAATGGGCTTTGCCTTGGGGAACAACTGCCCTTCTGCAGCTGATAGTCTCACCTCCACAGGGCTGGGTGGCACAAGTAGCTGTGCCAGGGGAGCCTTGCTGTCCAGTGATGGAGGTCCCCTGCACACATCTCTGGAGGATGCTCCTCTGGCCAGTGAGGGACCCCACCGTGGGGAGGCTGTGGAAGGGCAAAGCCCTGTAAGGCAACAGCCCCTGGCTTCTCAGGGCAGGAGAGGAGGTTCAATGAATGACGAACCATACAGCTTTAGGGGTCACAAACCTTTTGTACAGTGCAGCTATGACTGTCCCATTTTGAGTAGCACCTTCATGTACCAGTGGTGCCAGTGAAGAGGGCCTCCTACCTTTGCAAGGTGCTTTGGACACACAGCACTTGCAACCTGCAGGATCAGCTTCACTCTTAGCCTTGTAGGATATGCTTGGGTTTGGCCAACAAAGGTTATCTGCTCTGCTTACATTCAAACCTGGGGCAAACTTGACTCATCCCTGTCTTGCAACCCACTCCAGCCATCTGAAAATGTCTCTGTTGCTTTACTGTGTCTCTGGTTCCATTTGCTGTGTTTGCTGTGGGTTATTTACTGCCTGCCTTGTAGATTCCTGTGGGATTTGGAAAGCTGAGCCACCTCCTTTCTTTCCCTACAGCTGGATGTCCCACGCCAGCAGATGTGGTGTTGGAGGACTACAGCCTCCGTGAGCCACAGACACAGCCCAAGGGGCACTGCACTAAGATGCTGGTGCTGGACATGGCATGGGGCTTCAAACCACAACCTGCATTTGCAGGGCTGGCCAGTCATGAGGAAGATACTGTCTTGTTGGTTGATAAATCACCTTTGAACTTGAGCTTGCCCAACCTTGTACCACAGGGATGGTTTGTGTGTTCACCTTTTACACTCAGGGCCTCAAAAGGGCTTTTCCCAGGCACAGCAATGAGCATGTTTTAGCTGATCATTTTGAACAGAAGGGTCCTGGGCAGGGTAAGGGTCCCTCAGCTTTACCTGGGAAAAGCCTTTGCTTCTCTCATGGGCAGTGGTTGCTGTTAAAGCTGTGGAGGAAAGGGTGGGGAAACACCACTGGTGAATGATTGGGTTAACGTACAGCTCTCCTTGCAGGGCTGACATATCCCTACACATGCTTCAGAACCTGCACTTGTGCTCATAAACCAAGCCATCACAAGGAGATTTGTCTGTTCTGAGGCCAGAGCGGCTCTTGTGTTTGCAAACCAAGGTTTGGCTCCTATTAAAACTATATCTAAACCCAGAACCCTACTCATGTCTTTACTGCAGGAACAAAGGCTTTGCAGGTGTCCCAGAAAATGCTACTTCCTTCCAATCTGATAGGGGAAAGTCTTCCCATAAATGTTTGGCAGCATGTGAGATCTTAGTTCCCTTTAAGTCACTTTCATGAGAAACCCTGTGTGTTCTAAAGGGGGCCTACAGGGATGATGTAGAGGGACTCCTTATCAGGGATTGTAACGATAAGACAACGGGTGATGGGTTTAAACTCAAATAAGGGAAGTTCAGGTGGGATATAAGGAAGAAGTTCTTTACTGTGAGAGTGGTGAGGCACTGGAATGAGTTGTCCAAAGAAGTGGTGAATGCTCCATTGCTGGCAGTGTTGAAGACCAGGTTGGACAGAACCTTGGGTGACATGGTCTAGTGTGAGGTGTCCCTGTCTATGGCAGGGGGTTGGAATTGGATGAACTTAAGGTCCTTTCCAAAACAAACCATTCTGTTATTTCTAAGTGTGCTGTTGACTCCATGCCTCCCCTGGATTCGGGGGTTCCCTGCATCTTTCCAAGTGCCACATGTTCAGTGTGCATTTGCCTTCACTTTGAGGGCTGTAACAAAGAGCA
This sequence comes from Forpus xanthops, assembly GCA_032466535.1. Lineage (NCBI taxonomy): Eukaryota > Metazoa > Chordata > Aves > Psittaciformes > Psittacidae > Forpus > Forpus xanthops. The sequence continues at coordinate 13,795 of JASSUY010029113.1, forward strand.
GTGCTTCATACGCCTCCTTTGAGACATTCTGCTCTCTGCTCTGCAGCAAGCAGCAGGACGTGCAGGCAGAGACGGGCTTTCCATTGCCAAGTTTGGAGTCATTTCCTCCTCCCCAGTGCTTGGGGCTGTCTGGAGCAGAGGTTGCACTTGAGGCTCATGTGTAGCCCTCAGCAAACTCTTCATAAACAGGAAACTGCCCTGGGGAGGCCGACAAGACAGAAATCAGCCCTGCTCTGATCTTTTGTTCTTCCCCTCCCCTTTTGTCTTAAACCTAGCAAGGCATCCCTTGGTTTGTTGCACTGAGGGCTGCCAGATGGGAGGAAAGCTCCTTCCTTCCTGAGCGCGTGGCAGCCCTCAGCGAGGACACGGCTCCCTCAGCCATGGCCAGAACCTGCTTCCAGCTGAGGAAATGCCACCTACTGACCTGCTCCTGCAGCATTACTGTGTGTGACAGAGAAAGGATGTACAACCACAGCCTCTGCCTGGGAGGGATCTTCAGGCTACAGCGGTGGTACCGCGATGCTCAAGACCTTACCGCAATGGTAGTAGAAATTAAGGGTGGAGGGTCCTTAAGGTGCTAGCAAAGGTTCAAGGACCTTGGGCTCTGTGGCTGAAACATGTTCTCTTTACCAAGCTTTCCAGCCTGGAAGAATAGAGGCAACCTGACCAGAGAGGTGTTATCTTAACCCTGTGTCACTTTCTGTTTCGTTTCCTTCCCTAATTTCACTGCTGTGAAGGGGAGGGAAACCTTTTGTTTGTCAAATGTTCTCTCCAGCTTTCCACTGCAGCCCTCTGCCATGTGTGCTGGCAGCATTACGAGCACCAGGAGGCAGCTGAGAAATCCCACCTTGTGCTGAGGCTTGTCCTGCTTTGAGGGGGCAATAAGTTGAGGGCTCTATGACAGAAAACAGTGCTTTCAAGGCAGATCTATCCAAAACCAAAGCAAAAAGTGTTGGTCCTCTTCTGCAGAATCTATGCGTTCAAGATTTAATGGGCCACTGAAATATGAATGAAGGAGGAAATGAGTGGTGTGATGCAGTTTTACCTGGAGATGGGAAGCATGGTCTAGTGATAAGGAAATGCAACTGGAGCCAGATATAGGATCCAGGTCTCTGCTGAATGCCGCAAGTACCAGATCTCATTTCTCTCCACCTGACATCTTTCCTGTGTGGCTTCTTCTTAGGCCAGCTTCAACAGGACATGCCTTGATCCAGCAGAGTCGGTACCTCTTCTTTAAGATACCTCCAAGGATGGTGGAGATTTGAGTCTTTTCCAGGTGAAAGAGGAGCTCTTGTTTCTCATGTTCCCAGTGAGCTGTCACGGGTACAGTGAGCAGTACCACACAATGCAGCTTCTAGCAGATGCTTTCAGGTTCTGTAATGCCTCAGCTGACTTTCTGCAACTCATCTTCGTCACTTGTGGCTGTACCCACAGGGGATCCTGACTCCCCTTTAGCAGCAAGAGTACCATTGAAACCATCGTGGGAGCTTCCTTTCAAGCCTTCTTCCTTTCACCCCTCTCCAAGACCCCAGAGGAATGTTTGAGGATTTGGATCCATGACACGTCTGCAAGGCACTTGGTTGTAGGAAGCCACATCATGAGGTTGTTCCACACCATGTGAGCCTCAGTGGGGGTGAGGTGGTTAATGACTAACTTGTAAAACTGCTCTGTGTATGGGTGAACAGGGTAGGTGTTTTCAGGAACAGCTGAGCCAGTTCCCCCTGTCAGCATGGGCTTGGGTGCTGGCCATCCTTCCTTCACACTTTCTGTTTCCAAAGCTTTGGGGGGTTGAGTTTTGGTTTCTGAGACCTGTCAGGCACAACTGAAACTCAGAAGTGCCATTGCCTGGGTTTGCAGCACTCTGTAAGGGTCCTTTAGTACTCTGTGAGATGCTGAAGTAAAATATCTACTGCCAAGAAGCTCCAAGCTGTGACTTACTTATTGATTGTACCAGGAGGAAAAGCTCAAATCCATTTGGATGATATTCATTATAGCAAGATCTCAAGGGTCTGTACATAATATCTGGAAAGCTGGGCTTGAGTATGGATAGGAGCTACTAACTTGACCATTTTGGCATCCTAGCCGTTCATGTCCTATATCACAAATTTCCCAGTGTATTTATGTCTTTGTATGAAAGTCTTTCTAGAAAGGTCCGTCAACCTAATATGAATTTGTTCAGCTGTGAAGAAGATATCTGGCACTTCAGGTCCCTACCTCTTATGGCAAAGTGTGGCCCAGACCTGAAGAAAGCTCTTTTGGATTCAAGAGGCAGATGTTCACTGGACTCATTACCTGAAAACAGTAAGAGGCAACTCCAGTTCTGTGCACCAGCCCCAGCTTGGCCCATGCAATTAAGTCCTGTCCACTGCTTTTGGTGCCCAGCCCTGGTTCTCTGGGCTGTTGAATGTGACACATCCACTGACATTGATATTTCTGGAGAGAGCAAAAACTGGTAGAGCGATTTGTTCCCTTTCAAAACTGGAAATAGAGTTTCCACCCACTGATACTATTTATAAGTAAATAGTAACGGCACTAAACTGGAATCCCTGCTGCTCTTGATGCCACTCAAAGACTATGTGATTGTTGCAGTCCCATCATGGGGCCTGAGGTGTGAAAGATGCAGCTCCTTTTGAACCATTTTCCATTTATTCTTATCTCACCCGAGTGTCCGTTAATCAGAGATCTGTCTCTTGCTTTCTGTCCCTCTCTCAATCTACCTCTGAAGACTGAAATGGGGGGTTCTGGCAGACTTTGCCACATATATGTAACTTGGCCATCACAGAATGAAGTTCCTAAATGGCCTCAAGTTGCTAATGTGTCCTCTGCACACATTACAGGTGGCAACAGGGTGTTGGCATAAATTGTGCATAGGAACCTAGCTAGGGAGAGGGGAAATTACAAGTACAGATTAAGCAGTCTTTTTCTGGTGTCATTGCATCTAGGGACACATCCCTCCATCAGCTGAAGTGTTGGCGCAGTCACTTGTCAAACAAATACCACTCCAGGTCTCTGATTAGCATTGCCCTCCACGTTACACTTTGTAGTTTTGATATTGAGAAATATTGACCTAAATTTCCAGAATTTGGGGTGTGCAATGGACACTCCTAAATTCTCTTCCCTTTTCTGACAAATCCCATCACTCTCTTTTTCAAAGCTACTGAGATGGAAATTTCAGACATTCATAATTCACAATTCCTTTTCCTCTGTGACCCTGCCCATGGCAAGGGGGTTGGAACTAAATGTTCTTTGAAGTCCCTTCCAAACCAAACCATTCTGTGATTCTATGTATGGCTAGGATGATTTGTCCCCCATACGTTAATCCATGTTTATTGACATTGACTTTAAACTGTGGTTTCATTGCCTGATTAGTCAGTTTCCTGAGATCATCTTACAATTACTCACATTCAGGTTTAAATTTGAAAATCCTGGTTAACTGTTAGTACTTAAGTGTTGGTCGTTTCATTGCTCATCCACTTTCCAGATCACTATGATTTCACTAAACAGCCGAAATTGCAGCACGCATTACAAGGTGTTGGTGGTATTTACAGAGATTATTCTATTCCATGTGTCAGAATGTGCATATATATAATTATATGCACACATATGTACCCACTCCTATGTATGTGCGTACATGAGTCGATATTTACACCTACTTTTTCTGTGTTTTAATCTGATATGTGTTATGATCATCATAGAATCATAGAATAGTTAGGGTTGGAAAGGACCTTAAGTTCAATCAGTTCCAACCTCCCTGCCATAGGCAGGGACACCTCCCACTAAACCATGCCACCTGAGGCTATGTCCAATCTGGCCTTGGACACCGCCAGCGATGGAACATTCACAACTTCCCTGGGCAACCCATTCCAGTGGCTCACCACCCTTACAGTAAAGAATTTCTTCCTCATCCCCGATCTAAACTTCCCTTGTTTAAGTTTGAAACATGACAGTAATTTCTTTAGAGCTTTTATCAGCTGTCAATGCTTTTTGAAATCCAAGTGCAGTAACCAACCAAACTACTCTGGCCCTTATGGCGGGTGATCCTTCAATACTGTCTAATAGATTTTTGAGGGATGGCTTACCTTTAAAAAACTTCCATTAATTGATCCATTGATCTATCTATTTACAGACTCATAGACACACTGGTTGGAAAGGACCTCCGGAGGTCTCTAATCCAACCTCCAATTCAAAGCAAGGCTGTTGCCAAGGCCAGCTCAGCCTTTGTCTGCCTAACCCTTGTAAACCTCCAAGGGTAGTTTCTACCCCCTCTCCAGTACAGGTCCAAAAGCTGCCAGTCTTAAGCTGCAACTTGGGAACCTCTTCTGCTGCCCTTTATTAACGTCCTTTGCTCTACCACTCTCAAGAAGAGTTTGGTTCTTTATCTATTGCTTTTCCAGTAGTTTGAGTCTGGGGACTCTCCATTCTTGAAGATACTCAAAACCAGAGCAAACGCCTCTGAAGGTGACCCTATTTTGAGCAGGAGTTGGAGTAGGGGCCTCCGGAGGTCTCTTCCACCCTAAATTATTCCATTATTTTGCAATTAGGCTGGACTCTAATAGTAGGTTCTTCCTCAAGGGACATCAGACCAAGGTGATGTATTAGGAGGTGTCGTCTACTAAAGCACAATTCTGGCATCCCAGGTATTGTTTGGAAGTTGTCCAGGTTCTTCTTGAGAATCCTTGTCATTTTGGAGCAGTGAGAACAAAACAGAGCAGGAAGTTTTCGTGCATTTACTTTATGTGTTCAGTTGTTGTTTCTGGGATGTGCCTGTCTTGAGAAAGCGACGGTGAATTGATACTCTGCCACTCTTATCTTTGGTTGTCAGTTCATTCTTGGATCTAGTGTTTCTTATAACAAAATAGTGACTGCAAAACAAAGCTTGTGTCAGCCCTTACCAGCAGGGCATTCTCTTGAAGATAAAGAGCTGGAAGGCAGCATGGTAGGAGCAGTGAATCCTATCAGAGCCAAAAACGAAACCCTTAAATGCTGAAATAATTCAGCATCTACTCAGAGCAAGAACTATCCTTATGGAGACACTAATCTGCCAGACTTCAAGGCTGGAAGAGAAGATGATGATCTTTCAGTCTGACCCCTTACATGATTCAGACCATAAGATAATATTTTGCATCAGGCTCATAGCTTCTAAGTAAAAGGCATTCACTTGTGCATGAAACACTGAAGGACCCCGTTTTGGGGAGGGTATGGTAAGGTTATCCTCACAGTTGGGAAAAATACTGTAAATTTCAGTGCTTTATTCCAGCTTTTGCCCACTGGGATTTGTGATGTTTTTTTTTTATGGATTAAACATTCTTCTGCTGTCAGGGGAAGTTCAACTTCCAAAAACAGTTCTGACCAAATTTCTTGTCTTTTTCAATACCTTCAGTCAGAACCAGAAGAACTATTTCTGGCTGGGTTGTAGACTTTGCAGTTAAACTTGACCTCAGCTTGTTTCTGCTAAAAAATGATCTTCTGTAAAATAGAGATAGTCCGACTTCCCTCCCTCTCACAGGTGTTCACAAGGAGGAAAAAGAGATCATTAACATTTATCAAATGCTATAGTAGGAGGCAAATATTAAGTCAGTCAGAGATCAGAGGCTGGATATTGCATTCCAAAATATGGTTTAGTACATTCTTATCTACTGGAAGCCAAGTCCTTTATATTGCTAGAAGATATGGGCTGCATTTTCATATATGGTTATTGGTGTTCTAAATCAAATGACATCATCTAAAAACATTTGTTTACAGTAATAACCAGACACACATAATTGTTTCACTTGTAAGGGACCTTGGGCTAAGGCCATGAAGACCTGGTTAAGAGTATTTCTTATAGGAAAAAAACTTATAAAGATGTAAAACCAGGAACTGGTCTATTTCAGTCGGTTCATTTGTTTGCTCTAGATTGGGCTCTTACTTGTAATGGAGCCAGTCATCTCAGCTATCAACCACACCATTTACAGTCAAAGGCTAGACCAAAATAGCTCCCCAGTCCTTCTGATTTTCTATTTTGGTCAATGATCCACACAAATGCTGACTACGTCCCATCTAGGACACTCAGATCAATCTAATTGGCTAAGCATCAGTTAGCTGCTCAGTGGTGGAGTGGATCACCTCTCTATATTTGAATAAATGTATACATGATGTCCTTGTCGTGGATGACTATGTGCAGACCTGGCACGACCAACTGCAGAGTCATGTCTGAGGACTGAGGTAGGTGCTCTACCTCAGTACAAGGCTAGTGTCTCCCACATTGTTTCTCTGTGGTGCTCAGACGCAAAGTGCTATGTAGGGATGGGTTAAGAAAGTGGATGCTCTCCCTCCATTGCTTCCCTTGCTGCGGTCAGCTTGTCTGCTGAGAGGTCACCAGAGATGGATTCAGCTTTCCTGGTGATGAAGAATGACTCAGTAACATGGATTGTTCTCAGTTACATGTCAGGAACTGTTGTCCACTTTTAACTCAGCCATGACCGTCTCCTGAAGGCCTGAGGAGACTCTCCCTGTTGTCTTTTGTTTTCTGTTATTCGGTAGTGATGTAGGTGGCTTTATTTATCTAGTGCCCCAAACACATACGGCTTTGAGTTGGTATTTGGGCTTGAGTAACAGCCCAGAAATTCATCCACACTTTCATATATAGGGACTGAAAGGCTAATGAGTTTGCCTGCCTCTGTTATCCCATTGACAAGTTGGACTCGTCAATAATCCAGAACCGCCTCCAAGTCTCTATGACACAAATGACCTATCTCCTCTGGCAAAACCAGATACTGAATCTGAAATCCAAGCCGTCTTCTGGATTATTCTGGAGTGAAGGCTTCAGTCATATGCCTTGTGTAGCTCCTTTATATCATTTACAGGCTCACAAGGGTAGTTCAGCATTAATCTGCTAAGTGGAAATGCAGACATGGTTGTGTCCAGCTATCAGAGTGATTACTCTGCACACTTGCCTGTGTAGTGCCAAAGAGTCACCTTCCAGTGTTCAAATCTCAAATGCCATGCAGGAAGAGATGTTTTAAAGTTCTTTTCACTGCCTCCCCAGTCTTACCCTCGTTACTGTCACTAAAGAAAAACAAATTAAATAGGCATCTTCATCTCTCATCTAATTTTTAATGTAACCAGCTAAAACAGATGAGTCCTGGGATGCAGTAATCCATAGGGAAAGGATTAGGCCATATGTGTGTCTGGGAGCTGTTGGGCACATCAGGGGGATTGTGCTCAGTGGCACTGGGTGTTAACAGTCTTGGCTTTGTTTAGAGAGCATGTACAGACCATGTGGGGTTGCTTAAACCCAGCATCACAGGACCAGACACTAGAAAGTCTTGGTAGTTGAGCCACAGCTTCCAGGTCAGGCCATAAGTGACCATAGGAAACCCAACAAACTGTTTAATGTTGTTATGCGTTACTTTAATTAAACACTAGGAAACCCAAGTCATAGCCCAGGTCTCTCCTGGGGTAGTAATTACTTACAGAAGTTGTTTTGACAGGGACAAATGTAGCTTGAATTGCTGTTGCTGTTTTCTTATTTTTTTTTCTTTTCCTTTCCAATATTTTCTTCCCATAGGAAAGGTTTTGTAAAATATAGTTTCCTTTCAGAAATTTATGAGAACAAAAAGGCCTTGCATTTTCCCACCCACCCACCTTGGATTTCATTCAGAAACGGTGAGATCGTGGCAATATTTTGGCTTTGACAAATAGGAAACTTTTGGATGCCAGTGAAACCTAGGTGTGTTTTGTCTCTTCCTTCCGAGGATATGCCCTGTGTTCTTTTGCTAATGGTGCTGTTCCTGTTTTGGGCTTTTGTGGTATTCTGTTAGCCATATATCACAGAGTTTCAACTGACAGTGTTAGGTGGCATGCTAATATACATTTTTCTCAAAAACCTGCTTCTAATACATGACAAAAGAAATAGATTAAACGGATAATAATAATTGATCCATGCGGTATGCAAACTAAAACCCAGGTGCTCACTTTATGGTAGAACCTTTCCTTTTGTTACCCTACATGTGACTCCAACAGCAGTTATGCTGTTGAAAAGGAATGGAAGTTTTGGTTTTACTTGATTACATGATACAGGGAAAACTCATGTGGCATCACTGGTGTGAATTGAACAGCATGAGCTCAGCTGATGCTGTATTTCATTGCTCTTTATTGACCTGTTCTGCAGCTGATGACACAGGAGCTCTGAGCAGGTGTTTCCTCCATCTCTCCTCTCTCAGAGGAAGGAAAAGCATTTGCAAGGTGATGTGCTCTCAGAAAGCCTGTGTTTGTGACATTAGCCTCTTTAGGAGCACCTTTGATTCAGATGCAGCCCTTATTTTTAGTGGAGGAAGCACATTGCCCTGTGTTACATGAGAGTCGGAGAACACACAGACCCCTGTGCCTCCTTGGGACTCTGGGTGCATCACACCAGCATCTTTATTGAGTTTCATATTGCATGCATTTTATAGCATGCAACAGTGGTGGCTGGGCTTCCTTGGCTGCCCCTGAGGTCATGGGATATTCTGGATGGACGGGTGGTCACCAGGTGAACAGGATGCTAATAAATAAGTAAGTGCCTGGCGGGTGTATCAGGTTTAGGTCGCCTTGTGTGACAAGGAAGAGCAGGCAAGCAGAATGGATGGGAACAGATTGCATTTAAATTTAGCAGCAGCGCTGTGGTTGGAAAAGGCTGATGAGAACTTGGCACCTAAATCTGCACTTAACACTGCTCCCCCCAGTAGAGTTATTGGCTTCCAAAGAGAGCACTGCTGGTGCCTAGCCTGGGCAAGCAGCCTTTAAATAGCCTATTCCCTTCTGTGGATTGTTTTGCTGAGCCATTCTGGTTTCTTAACATCCACGACAGCCTTTATGTGCCAGTGCTCCAGCTTAAGGGGGGGTGTCAGTCCCACATTAAGAGCTGGTGGACTGTGAACTGGTGTGAACCTCCTCGTCTGTCCCACTCCATCATCCTTGTAGGCCCTTTAGGTACTGGAAGGCTGCTCTGAGCATCATAAATGCCAGTAATGCCTTGCTTTCCAGTTGCATCTTGATCCTCTGACTTTCATCACGAAGATGCCACCGCTGTTCCTTTTGCTGCCTTCTGTTGTTGTGAACCTGCTGAACATGGCTGGTGTGCCCATTGCTGGGGCCAGGACAGGGATATCCAATTTGTGCAGCCCTACAAGAAACACTTGCTGGCTTCAGTGGAAGCAAGCAATGGATTTCCCTGGGAGGAGCACTGCAGACCCTGACTGCTGATCACGGTTCTTTTCAGTGCTGCTGCCTGCTGTATTTTGGGTGCAGAGTGAATGAACCCTTAAATGAATATTTACAGCTGCCTTTTTTCATCTTAAGTTTAAGAAATCATAAAAAAATGGAGTGCCCCTGGTTTGTGAAGCAACAAAACTGGATTTCTCCCTCTGCCCTTCCAGATTACATCCACCAGACTCAACATTTCTGCTCCTGGGGTTCGATTGAAGAGTGTGTTAATCACCCTGAAGGAGGAAACCTCACTCAATGTCCATGCTGCTTAGCTCAGGTCAGCAAGGTTTGTAATAGAGACAGACATCAAACGCCCTTTCTGCTGCAGGTATCTTTGGACCCTCTTCTAGCAATGGAAGGAGGAAGCTTGGTCTCTCCTTTCTGTGCTAAGGTGAAATGAAAAACATACACTAAAAAAATCCAGAGGAGCTTCTGGACAGAAGTTTACAGAAGCTTAATGCTGAAAATATTTTAGGTCAGCATCTTTCTGCACACTGCAATGGCCAGGAACTGTGCCCCCCCTGAGGCTGTACAACCCAACTCCAGTAAACAGTGTATTATAGGGGTAGGAGGGAGCTGTGGGTGCTGCTGCACTCACATTTTAAGGCCCTTTTTCCTATTCCTCCCTGCACAAAAGATTAGCCCAGGCTACCTGTGGAGAAGATCTCTGTCAAAGCACACCCATTCACAAATGAGCCTCCTGCACTGAGGTTAGGAGGAGCTTTCTGGTTGTGAGATCATTTAGACAAAGATCTATGAGACTCCACTCCTGACCTGGCCATTACCCCAGCTGCAGTCCCAGTCCTGCAATGTGCAGCCATGACAGGAGCAGCTTGTGACTCAGCCATGAGCAGCTCATGAGCAGCCATGGACCTCAGAGCCCATAGAGACAAAATGTGAGGATGGAGCTCAGGAGGTAACTTCACCTTGTGTGGTGGCCTTGAAGAACTTAAGGTGGACAAAGCAGCTAGAGCATCCTTGTGTCATGCACCTACTGAGGAGCAGCATGGCAGTGCCTTAGCATGATGAGGAACAGTACTGAAAGCTGTTGGCCACCAAGAAGGCGACAAAGAATAGGTGACCATCTTCCTGAAACAGAGCACATCACAACTGTCTGGTAAAGTGATGGGGTATGTGTGTGGAATGAAAGGTACGGAAAATAATGGCATAATTGGCTGGTTGGCAGGCTAAAACTGCAGCAGAGGCTGTGATTATACTTGTCACTATCTGTTAACCTTCAAAACAGGTGTTACGTGTTTGAAGTGCCAACACGGAGCTGAGGCTGCAGTCTGTGTGTGTGCAGTGATAGGAACAGGAGCTGGGGGAAGAGCCTGGGCTTTTGCCAAATGGGCACAAGCACAGAAAAAGGATGGTCCTGGGCAATCAGTGTTTGTGTGACACAAATAGATTTGGCTGGTGTTGAAAGGGGGAGCACCTCCCAGCACTGCTGGGGCCAAGCAGGATATGTCCTCAGCTAATGGCAGACAGTGAGGACCCCAGGGAAGGGGCTCCTCTTTTGTCAGCTGACTTAACTGTTGAAAAGATCTAGGTTTATTAAAGTTCTTGAGTTACAGAAATTCTGCTGGAGGAACCTTGACTCCTGAGTTTTTGCTTGGTTTTAGGAATTAGTGCTATAATGGTTTGTTGCACTCTTGTTGCAGATCGGTGCCTGAACGTAAAGTATTTGGGTTTTGTTTCGTTCTTACAAATGTCATAACACCTTAACATTTGGTTAATTCTTTTTATATGGGGGAGGGTATGGGAATTCAGAATGCAGTATTTCAGTGAAAAAAAAAAAAAAAAACCAACCTTTTTTTCTTTCAGGGAATATTTACATTATGAAACATTGTGATGACAAGTGTCTTGGGATCTTACAAGGCTGCGTTGTTAAGTAAGTCAATAAGCGATGTAATGTTTGGCATATGTGGAAGGTGTGTGAAAAACATTCAAGTGGGAAGATTTGAAGAATATCTAAGAAATCTGAAATACAAGGCTTTGAAGAAAAATGTCAAGGGTGAAGATCAGAAGTAAGGTCTAATAACCAGCACCTGGCATGGCTTGCAAAGCAAAACCACTGTCAAGGCACAATCTCAACTTTTCTAAACTAAATGGAATTAACTTTAAAATCCAAACTCAAACTGGGATGAAAATGTGCTTATACCATAGTTTGAACAAGATAATATTGTGTCTGAGTTCCACTGTGAGATTCTTTTTATGCAATTCATAGATCAGACTGATTGCTTTCTTAAAATTAATATACACCTGTATTGTGCCCTTGTCCCACATGGCAACAACAGAGAGACCTGTCACATCTGGATGTGACAGCCATCGAGCAGAAATAGCAGGTTGTTGGTATGCTAACAGCTTTTCTCTAATTGTTGATGAAACTCCAGAGTTGGTATTTCCCCTCTTCCCCAGTATTTATTAAAGAGATACTAGTTTGGGTGTGAATTCAGCAGGTGTGGAAAATGTGTTTCTATCATCAGGGTTGGTGCTGCAGGGTATTGTCTTGGTTTGGGGTCTTTATATTATATTCAGGAATGTTGCAAATCATGATGCGATAACTGAGTACCTATAAACAGCCTCTTGGCAGCATATCTTGATTTTCAGAGATGTGATGCAAATGTGTCTTCATACCCCAGGCATTTTCACACCATGCACCTCCCATCCTGTTCCTGCAAACAAGGAAGTTCTCATTGAAGGTGACGGCTTAGGGAGACCTGAGCAAAATTGCTTGTCATTTCTCAGCTCTCTGCTGTAAGACAGAGATGGCTCCAGCTTGGCTGTCTAGGGACGACAGTCTTGATGCAAGGGATTTGCATCCCCTGCAAGCTTGGCTCAGTTGTAGTGTTATTTCCCAGCTGAAGCTGGAAGAGCATACACAGCTCTTGGGAGAACACTGTCATTTTCCTTCCTTAGAAAGAGTCAATGGGCACATCCAGAAGTGAGGAAGAATAAATTCTCAAAGAGTACAAAAAGCAGAGAGAAATCAATTGAAAGCTTTGGTTTGTACTTATGCTTAAAGACAAGCATGATGTTTACAACAATGTGGGGGTAGCTGTGCCCTTCAGATGCTAAGAGAAGAGATCTGTGAAGCAGAGAAGTTTCCACAGAGTTGAGGAACAACCAGGTCTTTCAAAGAACATTTGCTTTAGAGCAGTAAGCAATGCCTTCTGTAAGGTCTTGAGGAGACATTTGTTACAGAGAGAAATACATATATTGAATATATTGAAATAAGAATGATATTGGAAAAGAGCTGCAAAACATTGGATTCATTTCTCTGCAGAATTAGATGTTAAAAGGTTTTTAGTGGGATGCAACCTGCTGATCAAAGTGGATGTCCTCTTCAGGCAAATAGCTGTTCATATCTCCCCAAGTAGACTACATCGTCACTGGCAGCATCAGGAATTTGCACAACTTGCTGTGCTCCTATAGCCCAACCTAGGATTTCAATGCCACCCCTCAGATCACAGACAATGTTGAAGCAGATCTGGTAGTTTAAAGATTGATTTTCTTCTCCTTATGGTAAAAGGGCTGTTGGAAAACACAGAAATAACTGTACAAAACAATCAGCATCATGAACCCCAGTCATTCCCTGAACTCAGTAACCTGCCACTGTGTGCTCCATCTGGCAGTGGTGAGTATGTGCTGGGCATATTTCAGAAAGTTCAGGACAAAATCAGAATTTATCTCTTCATCCCAAGGGATTTGATGTGTTTTATTTCAGCAAAGAAATGACAGGGTTCTAAAAGGAAGTGCTTCAGTTATTTACAGAGTCCATGCTTCATGCCTGTGCCTGACTTGGGTAGAAAATAGATGGAGTTGGCTGTTTCTCTTTTACCTCGTTCACAAATATTTTATTTCTCTATATTGAACGTTAATTACTGAAGCATATGTAAAAGAAGATGGGAGAAGGGTAGCTTCTATCATCCATAGCTTTCTACAGCTGTTCTGGATTGTGATGCTTCAGGCTTTATACCATTAATAAAATATGATACTAACAAAAATCTTACCGCATCACCACAAGTAACTGAAAAACGTACAGATTGCAGCTGGCAATTTTCAATGAAAAACTATATAACATTGTAGTACCCTAATTATGACCTCCTGCGTCCTTCCAAGTTTGATAACAAATGTTTTTTCAAGGTTTTCCTAACCCCCCAAATATTTTTTACCTGGGGGATAAAATGAACATTTTGCATCTTTTCTGGAGATGAGAACAAGTGAAAGCAACAGGTCTTATCTGTCTCTGTCTTATGCAGTGATTAAGTTGGTAACTTCCAAAAGCTCTTTTTTCCATAAATCCTTGTAAAATGCTATTATTTAGAGTATCTGCTTGAATTTTTTAGCAGTTAAATCTTGTGTCAAATTTTCTGCTATTACGACCCTCAGTGTCAGGCTGACAGACTTGTGCTTATTTCATCATTTCCTTCACTGTGTCCAAACATCACCACCATATCTGCTTTCTCTCAAGTTTCTGTCACTTCTGGACCTGAGTTACTAAAATCAGCATCCAGAGGAGCTTCCTAACCTGCTCTGGAGCACAGTATCTGGTTGTACTGATATTCAGAAGTTACTTTAGTAGTGACTGTTTTACTTCTGTTTCAATTATGGCAAGAGTGGAAAATATTCATCCTTTCCGTACAATATGAACACAATGTCTACTTTTCTCCTGGGCAAGGAACGGATGTATTTGTTAAACGCTTCTGACTTTCCTCAGTATTACTGACCATTTTGGTGCTCTTACTGTTCATGGGTTTGTAGTATTGGTAGAGTCACTCTTGGTCTCAATAGACTCAAACATCTGCTTCTTAGTGTCTTTTTTTTTCAGCCATACGTATTTCCTTACATCCCTTTACTTCCTTACTAATTTTGTATAGCTCTAGGATGTATTTCCAGTGTTTACAACATCTATCCATTCATCTTTGTTACTGCTCATTTTGCATCCTTTTCTATCACAGATTGTTTTTTACTTACGGTTTTAGTTTGGTTATCTTGTTATTAATTTGTTATTTTTATATCTAGCTAAATACTATTAAACTGTTCATTACAAGCAACACATTTAGTTTTCAGGCCTTCCTTACAGCTGGCTTGTACGTGGTTCAGCTATGTGATACTGGCTGTCTCAAAATGCCATGTGTTTTTAACTGGCTTAGACAGGAATCAAACATAATCACTTCCACCTTAGTTACTGTTAACTTCTACTTCTTGGTTAGGAAATTGTCATCCATGATTTGTAGGAATTCCAGAGAAGTTGGTACTGCTAGCATGAGATTTTGATATATATCATCCAGTGTCAAGTTTCCCATAATGTTCCTGCACCCATGGTAGATAAATGGCTTTGGAGCAGCCCCACATAATTTTGAGGGTGGTTTAGCATTTTGGGGCACACAGCTATTATAAACCTTATTTTATACTTTACACATCTGGACATGATCCATAAGCAGTCAAATCCTTTGCTCCTGAGCCCACTGCTACAGAAGAAATTAATGACAGTCTTTGTCTCCTTTGCACACCTGATGCTCCTCTAGAAGGTTATGGTCACTGTCCTCAACCCATACATGGAAGCAGATATTTTCTCTGGGTTTCATCAGCATAAATTAAAAATAGCAAACTGACAATGAAATTGGAGAAATATTTCAGAAATGTGGATGAACATTATAAATTGCTCTTCAAAGTTTATCATTTTGAACCTAAACCCTGTTTCCTCATTCCCAAAATACCATTTTGTTCTCTCACCATATTTAGTTATAACACCTATAAAATGCCTTATAAAGGCATTAAGAATTTAAAAGAAGACTTAAGTCTTCTTTTAAAAGCTGTAAATGAGAGAAATAAAAGTCCATTGCTTTCAGAATGTTACTTTATGAAATGCACTCTTGCAGACCTCAAATAAAACACATTGTAAAGAAGGAAGCAATGACAAGAATTTCAGAGGCTGTTATAGTTGGTGTGACTTCTGTACTCATCAGCAAAGACAAAAAATGCTCCTTCTGTAGTCAGAAAAATCATATTAAGAAATTCAAGTAGTCCAGAGCAGGACATATCCTATTGTGTTCTGCATTTAGTTATTTACAAACCATCTTTTTAAGCTCTCACCATCTTGTTTTGGGTTCATCAGATTTGGCATGGAAGAAATCCCAGCATTTCAGTTTCAATTTTCAACATTCAAAACTGGAGGTACATGGGAGAACAGGGACATGGAATCATAGGAGGCCCCATGGAAACATTGCTGTCCTCGAGGTGGTATGTCCCAAGAAGCGTGCCCAGCACGGGGGCTATATGTGACTGAAATTCAAATATTGACTTCTGGCAGAGTCTGAAGAAATCCATGTGGGTGTTTCCAGGAGTTTATGAATTAACCAGAAATGGAGATAAGTCCTTGACTATCTATTTCATCAGCTAAGAAACCGTTGACCAAAGCCTGGCATAAGCACCTACAAGTGGAGCGTTTCAAAGCATTAATCACGTCTGCAGATGTGGAGCCTGCTAGTCTAATTACTGTCCTTGGGGTTTTTTTATTCTTTCAGTAGCTAAATGGATCCAGTGACAATGAATCTTATTTCATTTTTTAATAGATGAAAGAGAAACAGTCTTCAAAACAGATAATGAATTTCTTCTAACTCGTCTGGAGACTGAAGAGCCATAATTCTGATTGATCAGATATGGTCTGCTTCAGAGAGGCACCAGATGTGATCCAGATTTTAAATAGATGCTGCTACTGTCAAAATGCATTCGCTCCCTCCTGCTGTAACAAAGTGAAGTCCATCTGTCTGGAGTTGTGCACTTTTTTAGTGGTAATAACAGTTAACATCAACAGTAAGCTTTGTCTCATTAGTATCACATAATCCCTACTACCAAGACCCCAGTTTCTGGTCCCCATATTATCCGCCATGGAAAAAATAAAGACCACAGCAGGAGCTAAGAAGGTCACTGCATTCTCAGGGTAATCAGCTGTAGTAAATTAAATTCTGACAAGACAAGGCTTGCAAATGTCCGGGGAATTAAGGGATCATCTATAATTTCATATGTTGAGTGGGAAAGTGTCCTTCTAAACATTTATTAATTACAGATGAGGATGCATATGGTGGTCATCCTTGGAGAGATTTCTTCTCCAGCAAAGCAAGAAAAATAGATTTAACTGTTTGCTGTTTCTTCTGAAGTGAAAGTACTGATCTGAGCAACTGGCTTTGCAACAGCTTCAGTAATAGAATCATAGAATAGAATAGTTTCAGTCTGTATTCTTTCTCTCCCAGTGTTTGTGGCTCTGCCTTAGCAACTGATGCCTGTCACCCCTTATGAAACTTTTTACATAGAAGTTTCCTACTGTAATAAATGGAGAAGCTTTTCCTTGGCTTTAGTCTGGCTCAGTGCCCTCTCTCCAGGGTTCACAGTCGTTAAGGAGTAACATGCAAAGAATAACAGACAAAAGAGCTTCACATTTGAAATTGAACCTTTCACCTGAAGATCTCAGAGCACTTTAGAAACTTTAATTACACCCTTTTGAGGTCTGTACTTCCTTTCTTTTTTACAGATGAGGAAATTAAATCACACAGATGTTAGAAGCTAACATTTTCCAACTTGGGCAACCAAAGTTAGGCGCTTATGTCCATGCTCTTCTTTCCCAAGAGGAAGTCCTCAGCACTTTCAAGCTCACTTTTTGAAAGTGTGGGCTATAAGCTTACCAAGAGCTCACCTAGAGTCACCAGAATTACTGACAAGGCCATTAAATCGTCTTTAAAAGAGAGATTCATGCATGGCTTCTTTATTTCCTTTAGTGAAACCAAGGCTGAGGAGAACTGAATACTTTATTCATCAGGAAACTAAATACCTAGTGAGAAAAAGAGCTATTTAAGGGAAGACTAAACCTGCCATGAGAAGAGATTGTTCTCAATTAATCACAAATATGCATGAACTGAAAATTAGGAGTAGGTTGGGGCCCATCAGATAGAACTTCAGGCAAATAGGGAGCCTGGGAGCAAATAATGTTTCTTGGGTTGAGATGGAGTTGGAATAGAGTCCAGGAGAGATGACCAGATACTGTACCAGTGCTCACAGGATTGCAAACCAGTTTCCTAAACCCTGAACACATAAATAAGTACTGAAACAAACTGGTTTTCCTCCCTGTAGGGGCCCAGGGGTATTTCTTGTTTAGGAGTTAGGTCATTTGGGTAGGAAAATCCTATTGCTGCCGCAGGAAAAAAATGAATACCTAGTGATATCAAATACTGCTCTCCTCTTTAGACCTCCAGTGCCTCGTATGCCAGATTGCAGCTATTGTATGAAGAATTTTCCATTCCTTTTTGTGCCTGGCGGCTGATTGAAAGTTCATATTATTTATGGCAGAAAACAGCAGTGTACTTTTGAGCCTGAGGAAGCTGAGAAAGTGCAGTGGGTGTCAATCAATTAAGCTATTCAATTTATTTATGAAACAAGACAAAACAATGTCTAGGATATGAATTCCCATCTCAATAGGATCCTCCCTGATATAAAATGTCAGAGCTGAAAAAGGGTCAGCTCATGACCCTTGAATATTCTTTTAAACTATTTGCAAATCAATACCTCTTCTCTGGGTTTGTTCAGGGACCATCGTTCCCTTTTATTATAAGTCACGGGGCATAGACTGCTTATCAGCGAGTATGGAGACAAATCACTGCACTAGAGGAGCAGCTGGCTTTGAAGACTGGGACTGGCTCTCATTTATAGGAGGGCTCAGTTCACACTACTTTGGCAGTGTAAAGGGTTTTAAACTTAGTATAATTATGGTTTCTGCTGACTCTTGGCTCCTTTATACCTGCTAAAAAGGCAAAAAAGTCCTTCTCTGTGCATGCAGTTAGGATTGTCTTTCTCTTACTAATGCCTATATCAGCCATGAACATCATGTCCTATTTTCTCTTTCCCATGGTTAGTGTCATGAGGTCCTTGCATGCCCCTGTGCAGCTGGATTTTGGGTTTGCAGTCCCAAGTTGTCTCCCTCTTTCTCTTAATGGTTCCACTAGCAATAACCTGTTTGGTACAGGTAGGGCTCGAGTGGACAGATGGCCTGATCCTCAGCTGAGCATCTGGCTTATTAAGCTGTCTAAAAATGCATCATCTTTACAAATCCTGGTCTTAATCTCATTGCCCACTCTGTGACTTGTGGGAGTTTCAGATCAGTGCCAAAGAGAGGAAGAGGAGAAGGAGGGCAGCTGGAGGATCCATGGAGATGGAAGGAAGTGCCTGCAGCGCAAGTCAGATGGATGGAGCACTTGAGGTTGCACCCGTTTCTCGTGACAGGAAGGTCAACAGTCCTGGCTATCTTGAGCTTTCCTGCAAGGAGAATGCACACAAAATAAATATTTGAAGTAGCTGGTCCAGACTTTTGGATAGGTTTCTCTAAAGGACCTCACATTGCATCTCCTTGTGGCATCTTCTTTTCAATGTGACAACGTGACATCATCCTAATACCTTTTAGCAGCGCTTGGGCAAGCTCAACTCCAGGTAACTAAGGATAAAACAACAGAAGGAATGCCCAATTTTCTACTGAGTGTCATCAGTAAGGAGAGAGCTTTTTGCAAAAGGGAGACAAGGTAGACAGTGGTTTACAGGGGAGTTCTTGTTGGTGATGCCATCTACTGAGAGCATGCCATTCTTCTTAGGGGATCAATGCACGCATTTTTTGGCTAGAAAGCCATCAATGTGGTATATCTGTGAGACTGCTATGAAAAGAGGACTCTTTCTCTCATTTTCCGTTTTGTAGAATGCACTTTGAGGCAGATATTTGGCAGTGGCAATAACCTGAGAAAAAGTGAGCAATTCCAAAAAGTTGAACTTGCATAGTGCTGAGTGACCTGGAAAAGGTATTCAGTTCTGCTCTGATCCCTCCAGCTAGGGACTGGTTTTGAGGTAAATCTGAATGCAACAGACCTGTAACGGAGTAACCCAAAATATAAGCTCCAAATAGAAAATAATCTGGAGCAGGCTTGAATCAGATTCTTTTAGAATTAAAGATATTAAATTGACTATTTGAGTTCCTTTATATTTTCCCTTGAAAGATTTAGAGGAATTCTTACAGAATGAATAAGCACTGCTACTTCAGATTCTTTGTGGTAACTAAATATAGACATGGCCCCTTCTGTTTTTCAGATCCTAAATAATTTTTTAAATGTATTTTAAAAGATAGTAACTTTATTCTTCAACGCACTTAAATAGCTGAAAAAATGAATAGTTCTGAAATGCTGAGTTTGTATTATTTAAAAACCTATGTCAGTGAAAGTCTCCCCCATGGTTCTAAAAGAAAAGTTGGCCACTGCTTCATGTGCAAGTTGGTTTGCACTCCCTAATTCTGGTGCAGGGCTCTACTGGTGTCTGCTCAGGCAGGAAACATGAAACAGAGGCTCCCAAAGAGTTTCTCATTGTTTGGTTGGAATTTGCTTTACAGAATTTTTCCTTAGTTGCAGGATCTTGGAGGAATTGCTGTCCACTTGGTCTAAGATGTGTAACAAATACCTCCATCAACCCAACGGGATCAAAAGGAAAATGAACTCCTAGCTGTGAAATTTCTCCGTTTATCATGGAGACCCACTCTTCAACTTTATGTCGATAGTTCCAAATTTTTGGTTCAGGCTTCCATCAAGTAGAGTTACTTAGAGACATTCTTAACTTTAAGTGTATATCGAATCTTATAAAATACCATGTAAGAGGGCTATTCACAGATACAGCTTAACTCTAATATGAAAAGAGAGGTGTTACAAGCATAGTACTTGCCCCAAAATAATCTATCAATAATGTTTAGGTTCAAAATAAAACCCAAGCAGCTCATTACCTATCAATTTGCAAGTAAGGTAAAGAAAGCAAGTTTAAAGAATAATGTAGAAATATCTAAGTTATAATTATAGGTATGAAAGCAATATATTTAATATGGCACTCTCTGGGAAACTTTCTAGACAGCTCTGTCATTAAAAAATGAAATCGGGTGAGAACATGGCAAAGAATGGAATATAAATGTTGAAAAAGGAAGCTTCCAGTCAGCCTAAAGTTCGTTATTAATAGGCATTTGCCACACAGTTCTTCTTAGAAATAGATTTGGAGTTGAAAGTTCACCATGATGTAGCTAGAAAGAAAAGGAAAAGCTGATGAATCGCAGTTGCTTCCCTCTAAATAAAGAGTAACTAACCAAGGAACCATCTGTCGGTGTATGATTACCAACTTTCTTTTTGTCTTTCAAAACAGCCGGAGAAATCAAGGGCACTGGGTGTAAAGTGGAGAGCACACACACACTGCCGGCAGCCAGCCCCAGAGGGTCAGATCCAATCTTTGCCTTTTTCTCTTGCTGCACTGATTTCATACTGCTGGTTTTCATCTGGCATGCCTGCGTATTTCAAATCTATGCTAAAGGCTAACAGGGTTATTCTGCAGTAAATGTGGTTAATTTGGATATAGTTCAGACCTGCAAAGTGCAACTTTTCTAAGAGAGGAAAATCCTGAAGCCTTCTTAGTTTGTGAAACCAACAGAATATTAATTCATTTTTTTCCCCATTATTGAATAGCAAAAAGCCTGGGATACCCTGAGAAAACATATTCTTAATGGTTTTCTTAAGGTTGAATGCCCTACTAGCAATAAGAAAGACAAAGCAGTAAGATCTAAGGCCTCTTAGTCCCTAGAAAACTGCATAGGTTTTTATGCTGGAAAAATGAGGGATTTATTCTTTTTTCTTCAGTCAGATGAGTTCAGGGTCAATGTACAAGTTCTCTTTTTGTTTCTATTCCAATGACCACCTATTTTGGGGTGTTTTATTCCCCAAACTCCATCTGACTCTCATCAAACTCACCGTATCTGGCTTTTTGTTGCTAAAGGCGCTTTGCAGACATGTACCCACAGATCAACCCTGCACCCAACAAGCCCCTTTGTGAAGGACATTAATTGGTTTGCCACTGAAAAATTGCACACATCCTAGCTAAAATGATACCTTATATGTTATATTTTTACAAATCCCTGCTCTTGCCCATGACTCCATCCTTTTGCCCTCCCTCATCTCCTCCAGCCGTTCTCATGCCCCAGTATGCTTGCGCAAGCTCCACTCCCAGATTCTTTCCCTGTTGCATTTTCCCTTGTCCTCAGTCTTTAATCCATACTTCTTACATCTGTCCCAGAGCCTGAGAGCAAGTGGAAAGGTAGGTGACAATATAAATGTTTATGTCAGGAAGCCTGCACCTGGAAATGTTTCTTGATGGAGTTGTTACCTTAAAAGAAAATAAGACAATTCATCCATCCAACCCCAAAATGCATGTAGAAATCCACAAAGAGGCATCTTTCCTTTGCATGGCCACTAAAACAAAGACTCTGTATTATCAGTAGTAACTCCTAGATGCATGAAATGAAACAGCTGAAGTTGCCAGGATCAGGTATTTAATGTGTTTATAAAGGATGTTTACAATGGGAAGCCAGACTGTTATAACTATCCTACAAATACATGAGTAAAGCAACTGTTTATGTGTACAACTTGCCAGTTTGATAAGCTGGTTGCTGATTCCTGTCAAGTGCAAAAGGAATACTCCCACTGAAGTTTCTGTTTTTTATCTCATAAACTGATCTATGTGTCATTGTTGCACCAGCCAGTGCAGCATCTAAGTGTCAGTGAATAACCTATGGGCGCAGAATTAAGCAAATAAACCAATTTGCAAGAACTTCTAATAAGCACCATCCCATTATATGCCTGGAAATTCCCTAGGACTCATTAAGCAGTCAACAAATACGACACATTTGTCTCCCATTAAAGACTAAATTGGAAATACTGAAAGGAAACCTACGCATGGCTGTGATTTGTCAGAGACCGTATTAGCAGGAGCAGCCACAGTATGTTTAGCAGTTGGGTATGAGTTAAAGCAGGAACGGGGTGAGAGGAGCTATTTTAAAACAGCTCTATTAATACTCAGAAAGTACATTTAAAAGCATCATCAGCTATAGCCATCTTTGGCTCTTCCAGGAGGAAGTTGCCATTTGTTGCAGAGCTGCTGTTGCTTTCATTTGACACTCAATATGTGTTTTCCCCACAGTATTAGAGATCTTGGGCTCTATCCAGGACACATTTGGAAACGAAATGATCCATGTAGTTCCTATGCAACGGTGAGATTTACTACTTAGGTCGGCATGTATCTTCGGTGAGTCAAACAAACATAAGGAGCATTAATTAGGGCTGCCTGCTGAATTTAGATTGCATTCACACAACCTGATACGGTTGGGGCCAGGCTGGTTCACCCGAGGTCACATAGGATGAGATAGGCAGCAATGCGGGCCTGGATCAGCTGTGAGTGGAAAAACAAACCAGCCCTGATGACCTCCTACCCAGGGTCTAGGATGGCTTTGGGAAACTCTTTCAGTTTACTTGAATTTAAAGAATGAAGGTAAAAAGAAAAACAACCCAACCAAATCACCTATTCTGGATAAAGCTTTGAGCTCATTCAGGGCCATCTCATCAGGAGAGTGCTTCCGTGATATTATAACGAATATACTGGGACATCACAATTGTCAGACATATATGTAAGTGAGTAATATAGACCTTAAAAATGCATCTTTATAATATCTTTTAATCAGGTTTTCATCTAGGAAGTTTGGAAGAGGGGTCCATAAGCATTGTTGGTTTCTGCTCTTAGCACTGCATTAACTGTGGTCTCTAATCATGGAGGCAATGCCCTCTGGAGCCGTTTGCCTCCATGTGCACTGAAATAAAACACTCTGGGCTGCTGCTTCACAAATCATAACAGCTTTCCCTTCCCTCGACTTCTGAGTGCCAAGTCCTTGCAATCTCAGAGAGGGAAGACTTTTGAGGAGGCACATGCTGGGATTAAGGCACTTCCCACAAAGCATGCTTAGCCATTAGAGTCAGCATGTTCCTATATCAGAGCAAGCATTTTGTGTATTATTTGACCTCTCGTGCTGAGGAGGAAAACTACCTGGTGAGACTGAGTCAAGTCTTAGCAGAATCATTCTTGTTTTCACCAGGCCCAAACTGGACAGAGGAAGTCTTTGATGCCTTGTCTCGAGGCTTGCAATTGGCTCTCTTTTATGTCCTACCTGGACTGGGGCTGTGATTAGCTCTTTTGCATTTTTAGACCATTTTTAATAGTTCCCTTACCAGCAGCTCCTAGGGCCACCTCTGGTGGTGTTACATGAAGTGGGATTGGAGCCCAGTGTCACTCAGGGGCATTTCACACTGCTGCTAGGTATGGCAGAGCACTGCAGGGACTTGAGCATGAGATCTTCATTGCTGAGTGTCATGGAGGAAACAGGTAAGGTTGCAGCCCATTTGTGCCTTCGGAAGTCAAACATGGGTGAATCTCTCTTGCTTAGATATCCTCCTCCTGCAGCGTGCACAAGGACCAGCCGGATAGACTGACTGCATGAATGTCACAGTAATTCTGAGTAATCCTTATTGCGGGCAGTGATAGTCTTTGCTTTTTATGTCACATGTTATTGATAAAGGAGATAGAGGTTTCAAAAATATATATATATATTTTACAGTTCTACTTTTGCCAGTGCCATGTTAATTCACTGCAGGCTTTACAGAGATGGCTTTGGAAAGCATTGGCTCGTGCGCACAGCAGGGAGGAGGAGTGAAGCAAGGCAGACCTGTATCCTTTTGACATTGTCACGGTGGATCAACAGAGGCAAATGCTCATCCCTGCTGCAGAAGAAAACCAAGTAAGTCTCTAGCTGACACCAAGATCTCCAGCAGGCTTGAAAATTGAGGGCAGATTACTACGGCTTTCCCTCTCTTATTGGGGCAAAGTAATTTCTGTAGTGCCCTATCTCTGGATGCTGGTGGAAATAAGGCATGAGGTTGAGGCTCACCATTCCCCACCCATTGCTGTCACAGCATGACAGGGACATGGGATGCAGATAAGAGGATTTCATCTGGCATATCCCTGATATAGGGTGTACCCCTGTCTGTGGGTGTTGGAAGGATTAGGAGTAACTGAAATGCTGTGTGATTGATAAAGACTTGTTGTTTGAGAGAGGTCCCACATCTTCGTAGGCTTGCTTAGCATGGCCAGAGGTGAGGATTTGCAGCTCCCCCCTTGGCTAATAAGTATCTTAACCAGGCTGTATCACTTACAGTAGAAGATCCACCTTTATCCACTGTGAATATCCAGAGGGTAGGGTAAGGATAGGAGAGTCCCAGAAGAATCATTTTAAAAAGGAGAATGAGGTCACATTACTGAGGATGAGATCAAGGAATAAAATAAGCATGTAGGGCAGAAAGGTTGCTGTGCTAAATGAATTACAACCACTGAGGAGTGTTAGGAAACAAGGAGAAAGGTGCTATAAATACAGTAAAGTAAGAGAAAGACAGCGGCAGCAGAAGTGCATTACCTAATGAGGAACAGGAGAGGTAGAGATGACCTAGAGAAGGCTGACATATTTAATGCCTTTTCACTTCAGTTTTCTTCAACAAAAAAAGAAACAGCACTTCACTGTGATATAAAGACAGCAAGATACAAAACAGAAGAGGAAAAGAACGGACAAGGGAGAATATGGTTAAACTGAATCTATTCACCAGAGAGCACAAAGAGGCCTGGGACCAGCACTGTTTAATGTCTTTGTTGGCTACATGGACAGTGGGATTGATGCACCCTCAGCAAGGCTGCTGATGGCAGTGAGCTGTGCGGTGCAGTTGACATGCTGGAGGAAAGGTTTTGGATCAAGAGGAACCTTAACAGGCTCAAGAGGTGGGCCAGTGTGAACCTCATGAAGTTCAACAAGGCTAAGTGCAAGATCCTATACCAGAGACAGGGCAATTCCAGGCACAAATACACCTGGGCAGAGACTGGGTTGAAAATAGCCCTCAGGAGAAGGACTTCAATGTGCTTTTTAACAAGAAGCTTAACATGACCTAGCAGTATGCACTTGCAGCCCAGAAACCAGCCGTGTCTCATGCTGGGACCCTGCTGGAGGTGCAGCAGTGCTGCCTTGTACAGATAAAGTGGTCTTTTAATGTTGACATGAAGTGACAATGAAACAGTGTACCTAAACCAAGGGTTTTCAGCAGGTCATGAGTGTCCCAGAGCAAACTGCGTTTCTGCCATCATGGAGCTCTGTCCTGAACGCAGAGATGTCTCTCCTGATGCTCTTCTACCTTCACCGATCACTTCCTTTCCAGGAATGAGCGTTTCCTAATGAAAAGGATTTCACTGACAAATTTCTCTCCCTGATTTCTTTTAACACTTGGGAAGATGTTCAAGGCCAGGTTGGACAGAGCCTTGGGTGAGAGGTTTAGTGGGAAGTGTCCCTGCAGGGTTTTTAGAACTAGATGATCTTAAGGTCCTTTCCAACCCTAACTATTCCATGAGTCTATCATTCTAAGATTTATATTTTTTTGCATCAAAAGCAGCATGACCAACAGGTCGAGCGAGACAATTCTGCACTGTGAGGGAGGTGAGGCGCTGGCACAGATTTCCCAGAGAAGCTGTGGCTGCCCCATCCCTGGCAGTGTTCAAGGCCAGGTTGGATGGGGTTTTGAGCTGAAAGGCACAGGAAGGAAAAATAATCAGACTGTACATATCTAGACATCAATGCAGTGATAAGAAACAAGCCAGTTGGACTTGTTGAGAAGCAAATGTTATCCAACCGATCTTGCATTTGTCTGTAAGAAGGTGGGTGGCTCAGAGAGGCAGGCAGTGCAGCACACATCTCAATGTGAGCAGGTCTGGGTGTACTTAAGGCTTTTGGTGCAATGCCATCCCTAGAAATGTTTATGTGAATAGGTGTGAACAGGAACTGAGAGCGCCTGAGTTCATTCAATGGCTCTGTCACAGCCTCTTACATGCTTTTGGTAATTGCAACAGCCATATTGCTCATTTTTAGAGAAATGGAATAATTAGCATCCCATATTATACCAGGGAGCAATGAGATTTTGTCTGCTTTGACTATAAACTCTGCAGGTCTTCTATGTGCTTGCAAACAGGAACGTCACTGGATTTTTAGATGCCTCCATGTGCAATTAATAGGGATGGATGTCCCTATGGGCAAGCTGCTAGGTGCACTCACATGAAGGACCACCTTGTGGGGTACTTCCTGTTTGCTACTGTGAGCTGCAAGAGAGAGTGGAGCAGGATGTGTCAATCAGGTTTATCATGCCGTTTCAAAACGCTGAAAAAGCAAAATGAAGCTGAAAACAATGGATGAGCTGGTGGGAGGGATTTTGCTGGTGAAGTTTATATGAGAAGAAACAGGGGAGAGGAAGACCTGTCGGGGCCTTTGAAGACAAAGGAAAAGGAGATGGTTTCTAGGATCCCTGCTTCCTAGTACCTCTTCCATCAGTACCTGCTAATCCTACCACCAGCCTTCTATCTGCAGGTTAACAGAAGTTCAGAACATTCTCAGATTTTTCATTCCAAGGGCAGAGTGTTGTTCAGGGATTATGCAACAGGAGTTACGCACCACAGAGAGACAAGAATCTGTGCATTCAATCCTGAATAGGATTAATGTGTACGCGACACCCTGCGCACGTAACAGCATCTGTGAGTTTCATGTGCTGCAAAAGCTTTGGTGTACTGATCAGAACCTGGTGTATTCAGCTTATGGGCTGGTGTTGGTCTTCTCTTTATGTGGTCTAAGAGAAGGAAAAGAGAGAGGCAAGCCTTCAGGGGCAGTGACCCTTTCTTTATTCAAACCTGAACAGAAGGAGGGTCTTTACTTCCAAGAACTCATTTCTTCTTTCTTCTTGCCACACAATGAGAGCTCCGAAAGAATAGATCATTGGAGCTAACAAGGTTGATCATCAAGGAAGCCTCTGTGCCTTCTGAAAGCTAGAGCTGTGGAAAAGATTTAGTGCTTTACTGGACTAAACTTTGGAAGCAGAATTTATGAAAGCCCAATTTAAAGGCTGGTTTTAAAATTGGATCTGTACAGATATTTTCTGCTCTTCCCTGAAAACAACATAGCATAGACCTCTGTATGCCTTCATCTCCTGAAGAGCCAAATGATGCCCAATATTTCGCCATATGATTGCAGCAGATGCTTTCAGCAGTCAATAGCGGGCCCAAGGTTAATGTTTAACATTCAGGGGGACACAACACTCAAGAAATACAATGACACTAAATTATGGTCATTATAATGGTAGGTTAAAAGCAGCGTTGCTGCAAGGAGATCCTGCTGGGAATTCTCCTCTTGGGGGGTGTTAAGTAGAACGGCCTGCCAGAAAGGACAGCATGAAGAAATATAAATAACTGCACATGGGATGCACTTTAGAAGAAAGAGCAGTGCAAGGGTAAAGCTGGGCTTTGGATAATGTTAATGTGATGGGTTTATGCCCACTTGTTCTTTATACATGTAACATGATGACAAGAGCAAGGTTGTCAAGAGATCTGCTGGTGCCAACTTTCAATCTGGGTGAAAGTAGCTATGCTGTGGCATTGACTTTGTCCTGCCTTTTAAAAATAGACAAAGGTGCTAAAAAATAGACAAAAAATAGTGACATGATGCCATTTTTTCTAGTTCTGAATCATGTCTGAATGTGATGACTATTGTTCTAGTCATCACATCCAAGACTTTAATAATGACTGCCTTCCTGAGGCTCTTGAAAGTGTTTACCAAAAGGGTAGCTCCAGAATGGCAGAATTACCTGCTTGGACACCAGCAAAATGCTACTAGGAGCCAAAATACACCAGCTTAGGAAGAGTGGCTTTAAATACGTGCTTTTGATTCCTATGTTTCTGTTTGCAGCCTAATTTCTTGCTGTCCAGGTGTACCACTGCCATTCGAATTGCATAGCTGGGTGCTTTGTATATCTAAATAGAGCAACCTGATCATCATCATTATAACTGCCATGTGCTCAGCTATAGGCATGCAAACCCTGAAGGAGGCAGGCCCATGGCCTCTGTCTCAAGCAACAGCGCTGTCAGATGCGAGAGATAGTGAGCACAAAATGCTTGACGTAGTTGTTGATGTTGTTGCAAACCCAGGAAACATGTCACTGACATCCCTGGAGAGATCAACAGCATTAAAATTGGGGTGAGAATAAGTGCTGAGATCCAGACTGCAGTGTTGATCCCACTGGTGAAGCAAGGTAATGTCAAATACATCAGGGTGTTGTAGTGTCCATCCTCACTAGCAGTAGGTAATAACACCAGCACTGCTACACTAGGATGCCAAGTACATGCCAAGCTGTGCTAAAATGGTGTAACATTAGCATTAGTACATCATGGAGGTGCCCACGACACTCTCTGGTGTGAGCCATGTATGGTAGTGGCTTATTGTCCCATGGTTGGTGTATCCCAGATACTCTCCTTCTCTACTGCTGGGCCCATCTTCCCCCTCTCATGCAGTGTCCCTTGCCATGTTCCATGGAGAAAAAGGATGGAGCTGACCTCAGGTAAGGAACCATCTCCACAGTAATGCCCAGTGATCACTGACCTCAAAGGCCAAGGGTAAGAGCTGAGTTTCACACACTTTTGGGCCTTCTTAACAGTGCAGCTCCTCCCATTGCTGCTTACACAGAGACAAAGCAAAGCAGAGGGTCTGCAGGGGTCATCAGTGTTGTGTGTATAGATAGATACTAATGACATTAGATGGGCACTGAGCTGCAGATTTGGTGGAG